>JAJOOS010005947.1:0-41630 GCA_029582725.1 Solanum chiquidenum | reverse complement strand
GAGAGTTTGAAGTTTTGGAAATGTTGCTGAAAATCTGCATTATATTGCAGATTTTCTGCAATTTTTCCAACAACTAAAAACCCCGACGGGGTACTCCGATCTCGTTCGTAACCCCGTGCACGCAAACGAGATATGCAACCAAACCAAATTCGATATTCCAGACTCAACGGCGCAGTCAAAATTTCCATCAGAGGTCATTTCGATAAAAAGTGGGTCCCACTTCCAAAAGCCATTTTAAGTCAAAACCCACAAAAGGGCTCGGAAAGATATCGAAAACCTCCAGATACAAAAGAAGGGTCAATCTAGACCAAACTCGACATTCTGGAACTAACCACGCTGATGGAATTCTCATCCGAGCGCGTTTACTCAGAATGTTGACCAAAGTCAAACTTCAGCCAAATTTCAAAGGCTAAAACGCCTAATCGCACCAACTCACACTGAAAACCTCGGGAGTCATGCCGACCATGCTTCTAGCCTAAAATGACCCTTCCGGAGCTGATGGCATCATCAAAATTATATTCCGATGTCATCTTCTTGAACTTTTGATCGAAAATGATCGTTCAAGGTTCATAAGCTCCAAAACACTAAAACTCAAATTATAACCAAACGAACGACCAGGTGACCGAACTGTCAGTCCCAGCAAGTCATAAATGACTTGGGGTCGCTACAGGAACGCTCTAAACGACACACAGAAGGCAAGACACATAAATGACCAAGAGGGTCATTACAAGAACCCAGAAAAATCGTGAGCCAGCCCAACGACCTGCAAACCAGAACCTCAAATCAGCCCGAATCGCTGCAAAACCGGATGCAAATTGAGCCTAGCAGCCCACTCCAATCGCGTCTCCTTTCTCCTTTATCCTCCGTACACGAATCAAGCCAGGTGTTTGCATCTCGCGCTTTCTTCGTCCTTTGCTCCAAAATCAACGATCCTCCATTCAAATCCGTTGAAGAATTGTACTATTCAAGTTGGCAACCTTATCCTAAAGGAATTCAAATTTCGAATTCACCCTAAATCCACCCGTTTCCCCCTTTTTTTTCAATTCCAATCTTTCCTCTTATAAATACCCATCTCTTTTACTGTTTTAGGAGGATTCTTCTTGGACATTAATTTACCAGAAAAATAAAACAGAGCGAATTCCCATCAAAAGAAATAACCTTAGAGAAAGAAAAATCTCTAGAAATAGCTACAGAAAACAAATCAAAACTTAGCGATTTTCCGTTCGAATTCGTCGGAGCTTGTCAGAATCCGGTGAAGCTTCGCTCGTGGTGGTGGAAACGTCCTCACCTGCTCGTCTCGTTGTCTCAGTTCCTTCTCCAAAGAAGGTAAAAAAAAAATTCTCACTCTTTCATTTTGTTCAAGTTATTTGCGTTTAAGAATCTTCTTGTTCGTGGCTTCTGTATGCATTTTGTTATCTGATGTGACTTAGCTAAATAGTTAAGATTTATTTGTTATTTTTATTTCATGTTTAAACAAATTGTTGCCATGATTAAACTTGGGGTTCATTAATTTCTGTTTGTTATGGTTAGATAATATTATCTCTTACTAGATTAAGTCATGAAAGTTAACTATCTCATTCTTTTGTTAAGCAACTATTATTATTTCTATCCAAGTTATTTAATTATGTTTAGCATTTGATATGTTGCATCGCTTCTTTACTGCCTATTTACTGCATTTGTTTCTTAATATTTGATTTAGGTGCTTATCTTGAGTTCTTGACTGAGAGCTAAATCTGTTTTGTTAAAAAGATATTCTATTGATTTGTTAAAATCTAACCTTGCTTGAAAATGATCTCATTTACTTTTGATGGTGCCATTTAGTTTGATAAGAATTATTTTGTTTGTTTTGTTAGTATGTAAGTTTGATGTTGGTTTAAGCTTTACCTTAGATCATTATCTCTATGGCTTAATGTGATATGTTTTAATTAAACTCATTCTCGCATTCGAGTATATTAGCTTAGGTTGATTTCATCATGAAATTTGTTATTGATTCCTATTCAAATTAAATGAAATTTGTCTAAACCATGCATGATTAATTCATCTCTAGTATGATAATGATTCCTTGTGTAGAATAAATCCTTCCATTTATTAGCTAATTTGGTGAAAATATTTTGGGCATACTGGGAATGTGAATTAGTTATGGTTTCAAAATTACTTGTGCGCATTTGGTAATTGATTGGAGGTCCCTTTCTCGTATATTAATCCTTATTACTCCTTTTGTTACATGTGATATCAATGTGAGTCCACTTTGGACTTCACCCTTGCATTTCTTCGAGTTGAATTCGTCAAGTCAGCCTCTTCGTTGTTCGAGTCAAGAGAATCGATAAACAGGGGTTAAAGATCAATTTCAGACCCCGAAAAGTCCGAAAACAGGTTGTATACCTACTATATACGGCAGTATACACTAGTATACACATACTATATACATGATACAGGTCAAAAACGAGGTTTGAGGCAAAATACAGGTTTCGCAGGTCCAATAAAAATGAATGTATACACTGAATATGCATCAGAGTTACAGATTTTGGTGCGGATATACAGCTTGATACAACTGATATACATAAAGAAAATAGGCCCAAAAGCCTTGACATATTTCCAGCAGCTCTCTAAATTAATTTGGGCCAAAGTCCAAATTCTTTTTGCATAGCAGGCCCAATCAGATTTCAGGGCAAAAAGTGGGTTGAAACCCATAGATTTAGAATAGGACAGGTTGAAAGAAGTTGGGCCTGCCAGCCCAACAATTTTAATTTGGGCAAATGGCCCAAGTTTAATATCTCTTCCTTTAATTTTATTTACTTCTTGTTTATATTAACTACCTTTTGTTTGAATTGAATTTTTTATTAAATTTCCCAAAGATAGTCATTTATTTTATTATATTCAAATTAAAATATTTATTATTATTGTTTACTTAGCTTTATTTTCTTTATAAATTATCTTGTCAATACTATAAGTTTAATTCCCTTGGAAAAGTTCCCTTAGTGTATTTCCCTTCTCAAACAATAAAAAATGGATTTTATCACTTAATTAGTTTTTTTTTTCTAAAGTTAGTCATTTTAGTCAAATTGCCGGTCAACCACAAATTAGCGGTCATTTCGAGGGCCTAACACCTTCTCGGAATGTACATTGAACTTCGAACCCTTTTCGTTTTCAATTGATTTTATCTGTTTGAGTTTTTTGAAAATCACAAGTTTTTTCTTGATCTTTACTAAAAAATTAAGTGGCAACTCTGTTCTTTTGGAAATTCGATTTCTCTAAAATCATAAGTTTAATCGATTTTTCAAAAAATGTAGTCATTTTTTCTTTTATTTATATTTTTCGAGTAAACAACCACATGACTGGAAGTAAGTCTTCTTTCTCTTATTTAAATGAAAGTTTCTATTTGACGGTTGGATTTGGTGATCTCTCCACTGTGAATGTAATGGTGAAGGGCAATATAAATTTTAGAATCAAGAATGGGTGTGTGGAAACAATATCTAATGTGTTTTATGTTCCTGCTTTAAAAAATAATTTATTGAGTGTTGTTGGTCAATTGTTAGAAAAAGGATATGTCATCACCCTTAGAAACGATTCTTGTGAGATTTATGATCCTTCCGGAGGAGTTATTGCTATTGTGAAAATGAGCAGGTTGTTCCCTTTGAAGCTTGAAAATGTTCAATCTTGTTTTATGGCGGAAGTGAAGGACCCTTCATGGTTGTGACATTTTCGATATGGTCATCTAAATTTTGGTGGTTTGAATATCCTTCAGAAGAAAAATATGGTGACGGGCCTTCCTAAAATTGTTGTTCCTTCTCAAGTCTGTGAAGAATGTGATGTTGGCAAACAACATCAGTCTCAATTTACAAAAGGCAAGTCATGGAGAGCAAAAGAGATGTTGGAATTGGTTCAATCAGATATTTGTGGGCCAATAACACCATTCTCTTAAGGAGGAAAAAAGGTATTTTATTACCTTTATTGATGATTATTCACGAAAGACATGGGTATATTTTTTGTAGGAAAAATCAAAGGCTTTTAATGTATTTAAAAATTTTAAAGCTCATGTGGAGAATGAGATAGGGAAGACCATAAAAATCCTCCAAACAGATCGTGGAGGTGAATATTGCTCTAAGGCATTTGAAGAATTTTGTGAGTCTTGTGGCATTCGAAAAGAGCTCACAACAGCATATACACCTCAACAAAATGGTGTATCGGAGAGAAAGAACAAAACCATTCTTGACATGGTTCGAAACTTGCTCACTCGAAGAAGAGTTCCGAAGGCATTTTGGCCGGACATACTAAATTGAAGCATCCACATCTTGAATAGAAGTCCTACTTTTGCTCTTCGAGATGTGACACCCGAGTAGGCTTGGAATGGAAGGAGACCAATTGTAGATCACTTCAAAATTTGTGGTTGCATTTCCTATGCACATGTCCCAGATGTAAAGAGAAAGAACCTTGATGATAAAGGCGTTAAGTGTGTATTTCTTGGTGTTAGCGAGACGTCCAAGGTGTACAAGTTATTTAATCCTTTGACAAAAAGGATAGTGTAACACCCCAGATTCAGAAAGGATAAAGCTTTAATTTTTTTTCAGAAGTTGCAGGTGCCCCTACGGAGGCCACCTACGAACCGTAGGTTGACCCACGGACCGTAGGTGGCCTGCACCCTGCCCAAAAAATTGCAGAAAAGGTACGACCCACAGACCGTAGGTCAGACCATGGGTCGTGGTCCAGGTCCGTGGATCATGACCCTCAGCTCAGCCCTCTGAAGCCAAACGACTCCCTGCCAGGACAGACCGTCAGTCAGTCCACGGTCCGTCGGTGGCCTTGCCAGATTTTAAGTTGGGGTCATTTTGGTCTTTTCCCTATGCGTTGAGCACCTAAACTACGTCATTTAACCCCTAAACTACGTAGTTTTGGTTAGTTTAAGCCTAGTAACTTAATCAAAACTTACCCTAAGCGATTCATTCACCAACACTAGAGCAAAAGGAGAAGAAACAATCGACCAATCCCTCTCCAAGAACGCAACAAGTATTCTCTAGTTCCAGCTCTGAAATCGAAAGATTTCTCCTTGGAATTCGTCACCAGGTATGTGGGATTTCACTAGTGGGTTCCTTTCACCCATTAGGTCCCTAGAATTCAGTCAGAATCTTGATTCTTGTTTAGGCCTAGGGTTTCCAAAACCTTAGATTGTTGTGATTTAGCTGTAAGATTATTCCAAATCAGATTATCATGTTTTTGTGGAATTGTTGCTTAGTTCCTTGCATGAAACTCAGAACCCTAGTTGTGTACTTTCGTTTAGTTCATGAATTACACTAGCTAGGGTAGATAAACAGATATACATGCCTCAGTTTTCAAATGTTTCATTATCAGTACTTAATGTTGCATTTTTAGTTAGCATGTCAGAACAGTGAGTTATCCAGTATATTTCAGTTATGTTGTATTGTACACATTTCCAGTTGGGAGTAGGCTTAACACTGAGTTGGACTAGGGTTATTCACCCTCACAGTCCTAGAACTACGTACCACTGTAGGTTTATAAGTCCCCTTTGTGGGCATCAGTTTTAGTGATCACGCCAGCATGCCGCTATACCTGTGGCAAGGTATATTGGGTCCTCTTGATGGGGACGTATACATCGGATGCCACGTTTAGCTCACGTGATTTTATGTCGATTAATAGTAGCTCCCATAGTCAGATTCTAGTGCATTGACCAGGTTTTCAGATATACTTCAGTATTCAGTCTCAGCATGTTATGTACTTGGTCATTGCATTCAGTTTAGTTTATATTTAGTATATTTCAGCATATTTATCATGTTTAGATTATATCATTGCTCAGTATGCTTTGTACAGTTATATGTTTGTTCAGTTTTATCCTATCATGCATGCTCAGTACCTTTCAAGTACTGACGCATACTCTGCGCTACATCTTTTCTTGATGTAGGTTCAGGTCATCAGCATTCAGATCATGTGTAGATCGGTTCCCAATTCGTATTCAGCATTATCAGTGGTGAGTCCCCATACTTCGAGGACAATAAACATGTTTTCTATTTCAGTCTTTCATTTTTGTTTCAGTTTTACTAGAGTTAGCTGGTGGCATGTCCCAGCATCTCTAGTCAGTTAGAGGCTTATTTCAGACAGATTCAACTTTAGTATTTTGAGTTATAGTCTAGTGTTATTAACTTTTATCCAGTATTTATATTCGGACTTGTATTGGGTATTCCCCACCTTTTCAATTTATCTCATGTTTTAGCTTCCGCACAGTATCTTTTACTTTCAGAACATGTTTGTATACCTATGATATGACAGCTCAAGGTTATCCTAGGTCCCATATTTACGTCAAAGGGGTAGCCTTGGGGCGTGACAGATAGTGACTAGTAGAGATGTTTTTTATGAAGACAATACTTGGAAATGGGATGAAGAGTTGTCTAGTCAAGTTCTATGCGATGATGAATCTGAATATGTAGCTCCAAGGTCTGAAATTCCAGCAACTGTTGCTCTAAATGTTGAGGATTTGCCATTTACAGAGGAACCTATCAAAATAGAGAAAGTTGTTCCTTGTGTCCGAAGAAGACCTACATGGATGCAAGACTACCAGGTAATCGGTGTTAATATCAATGATGAGACAAGTGCTCATTTTGTATTGTTTGCAGATTGTGACCCAATAAATTTTGAAAGTGATATCCAAGAAACAAAATGGAAGGAGGCAATGGATGCTGAAATTTCGGCAATTGAAAAAAATGGCACTTGGGAGCTTACCGATCTACCAAAAGGGCAAAGAACAGTTGGAGTTAAATGGGTTTATTAAACCAAACTCAATGAGAATGGTAAAGTTGACAAGTATAAGGTGCGCTTGGTGGCCAAAGTATATAAGCAAGAGTATGGTGTGGATTACAAAGAGGTGTTTGCTCCACTAGTCAGACTTGACACCATCAGGTTGGTGGTGGCACTGGCAGCCCAGAACAACTGGCCAATTTATCAATTGGACGTGAAATCAACCTTCTTACATGGAGATTGCAAGAGCAGGTATATGTTGATCAACTCCCTGGTACATTAAGTATGGCAGCGAACATAAAGTTTGCAGATTGAGAAAAGCATTATATGGGCTAAGACAAGCTCCACGAGCTTGGTATATTCGCATTGATGTTTATTTTAATATGGCAGGTTTAAAAAAATGTCCTTATGAGCATACAGTTTATACTAAAACTGAAGACTGAAAGCTTGTCATTGTATGCTTATATGTAGATAATTTAATCTATACTGGGAATGATCATGTATTGCTTAATAATTGTAAGCAATTGATGATGATCGAGTTTGATGCGTCGGATCTTGGCATGATGCATTACTTTCTGGGAATTGAAGTGAAGCAGTCCTCTGGTGAAATTTTTATTTCACAAAAGAAATATGTCCAGGAAATTTAATGAGATTTGGAATGACAAATTGCAATTTTGTCACCACACCAGCAGAGATGAGGCTGAAGCTTGAAAAAAATCCTATAGGAACAAGGATTGATAACATTTTCTACAAGCACATTGTGGGAAGTTTGATGTATTTGACAACGATTAGACTTGATATAATGTACTATGTAAGTCTAATAAGCAAGTACATGGAAAATCCAAGACAAACTCACTTGCTGGCTGCTAAAAAAATTCTCAGGTATTTACAAGGTACGGATGATCTTGGTATTTTGTACAGAAAAGGAGGAAGATCTGATTTAATTGGACTTTGTTGGAGATAACGATGATAGGAAAAGCACGCCTGCTTATGTTTTTATGTTTATTTCATGGTGTTCCAAGAAGAAACCAATTGTTACGTTGTCAACTACAGAAGCGGAATTTGTGGAAGCAACTGTGTGCGTCACTCAAGCAATCTGGTTGAAGAATATTCTAGCTGAACTATGTCTTCTTCCGCAAAAGCCAACTCTAATTTACTGTGATAATGGTTCAGCGATTAAGCTTTCCAAAAATCCAATTTTTCACGGGAGGAGAAAACACATTGATGTGAAATTTCATTTCCTGAGAGATCTCACAAGGGATAAGATCATTGATGTTGTCTACTGCAAAAGTGAAGACCAAGCTGCTGATATTTTAACCAAGCCTCTCAATCATGCAGCAGTCGTGACGCTGAGAAAGCTACTGGGAGTTTGTACTTTGAAGCATATTGTCTCTTGTGAAGATAATTAAACTGATGTATGTGACTTATCAGTTTTAAGGGAGGCATTGTTGGAAGTGTTCTTTTGTTTAGGAATCATTTATGCAGATTTTTAGTGAGTTAGTCGCGTCTGTTAGGAGTCCTAGTAGTCATGGGTTTGTGGGATTTATGCGTAACAGAAAACTCTTTGTAAGTCTATATATTGACTTATCCTGATAGCTATTGAAGATAAGAGAGTTGTGCAGTAATAAATTTGTCTTTTGTTGCTTATTTCAATATGCTTTCTTCATCGTTCTATTTGCTAATTTCTATCAATATCCAACTATTCCCATCATTGAAAGAACTAGTGTTCGGGAATATGCATAACCTTGTTGAGTGGAAGGGAGATGAAGTTGGAGTAAGAATGTTTTCTGGGCTTGAGAAGTTGAGGATTACAAAGTGTCCACTATTAAAAGTACTCCAATTCAATTTGAAATCCTCCGTGAGCTAAGCATTGAAGGAGTTGACAGTGAAATACCATTGTTTAACTTGTGTAACAACTTGACATCTCTCGTAAAGCTTATTGTGTATGATGTGAAAGAGCTCACTTGTCTTCCTGATAAGATGCTACGCAATAACGTTTCTCTTCAACACCTATTGGTCTCACTCTGCACAGAGTTTCGTGAATTGCCCCAAAGCTTGTACAATATCCATTCTCTTAAGATCTTACAAATATCCTTTTTCCCCAATTTCAGTTCTTTTCATGTTCCCAATGGAGAGAGTTATTTGACTTCCTCCAATGTCTTCGGTTACTTTCTTGTGATGGATTGACAAGTTTACCAAGTGGAATGCTAGAGCATTGTCAGTCTCTACAGATTTTGAAGGTCAACTATTGTAACAACTTAGTTTTCTTGCCTTTCACATATGTGGGAAATGCCTTCACTTTCATATTTGGGTTTATCATAATGACCCAAATTTATTAATGTACCCGCAAGGAGCCTTCACAGTCTCACTGGGTTACGGGAATTGGATATTGGTCCTTTTTCAGAGATGGTGGCATTCCAATTAATTGTTAATGGTATTCAGCAGTTGTTGTCCCTTCGTACATTGGAGGTGTGGGGACACTTGCACTGCGATTTTCTGCCCTATCAGAGATCTTATGCAACTTTCTGACCTACCAGAGATCGAAATAGATGGATTTGGAATCGAGGCAACCTTACTTCTCTTGAAAGATTAACGCTAGTGAGGTGAAAACAGCTACAACATCTGGACTTCTCAGATGCCAGCCCCAAATTACGGTATGTGGAGATCATCCGTGACTGTCCATTGTTAGAAGCTCTGTCGGATGGGCTCAGCAACCCTGTTTCATTGGAACAGTTAAGATTGTGGAACTGCAAAAAACTAGAGAATCTGCCATCTAGCGATGCCATGTGACGCCTCACTAAATTACGGAACCAGCAAATTGGTGGATACCCACAGTTTGAAGAATGCTGCATCAATCGGAGTGGTCCAACATTTCACATATTCCAAAAATTGAAATAGGCGGGAGGAATATTCCGGAGTAGTCTCGGTTTCTCTTTCACTATCTGAATCAATTTTAAAATATTATTTTCCATGAATTCCAGAAAGGAAGTTCTGTATGTAATTTAATATTTTTTTTCGTGCAATTATTTTGACATTAAAAAATACAAATTTATCAATCAATTGCATCTGTACTATGCTTTCAACATTCTGCTTGTCCTTCAACTGAATTCTTCTTCTTCTAATTCTTCAAGTGTGGTATATCTTGATATGATTTAATCATGAAATTTATGTTTTTTTTTATAGATGACTGGTTCCAAGGTCATGCTAGAATGTCGATGTGGTAAATCAAGCCAAGTCCCATGATATAATTTAATCATGAAATTTATATTTTTTGCGTTCCTTTTTTCTCATGATAAAATTTTACTGTTTAACGAGGTTTGTTATGTTTCACAGAGGAACCAACACATTTATTTTGTATGAAGAACAAAATCTTCAGTTGTAGACTCATTATGGGACACTTTCATGAGTATTTGGGTACTGACAACCATTTTCAAGAGCTGAAGTCTACATATGTAACATAAAAATAAATAAATTATATTTCTTAAATTTATCAAGTGATTTCCTATAAAAGACCCTCACTATTTCTCAAGGATCTTTTTTATTTTACTTTTTTATAATTTTGCTAATTGCATCAATCAACTATCCATGAAATTGTATAACTGTTTAGAGTGTAAGCCTTTAGGAAGAGATACATTATAAGTTCGGTTGGTTTGGTGTTTCTTTTGGTATAATTCTTCTTTCCTTTTTCCTTTGGCGACAACTTCAGTCCATATAATTCGGTGTTTTACATTGATGATAGGGATGGCAAATTAGCCCTTGAGAAGGACATGAATGAATTGACCGGTTTGCGGGGTATCCGTTCATTATCTTAAAAAATCATTTAATTACATTTATCATTAAAGTAAATTTAATATGACAAAGTAAATTATTTTTTATATCATATAATAATGGATTCATAAATAAATAAAATTCTAAAATCTATTTATAAGAAGGAGAAGAAGCATAATTACCTGACATAAAAATAAATAGATTCTATAATGTTATTTATTTGTGGGATCTATTTTTCATAATATAAAATTTTTTTTTTTTTCAATTAGAACATCTTAGAATTTTTTATTAGAAGACGGTGTCCCAATAAAAGTCTAAAAAAAGGAATCAATACACAACACTTCTTTCAATAAACAATACACTAAAATTTACAGCAGAGATGAAATAGTGAGCTTTAGGCAAGTTCTTTTTTGGAAACAAAAACCTCCGGTGACAAGAGGAAGATGCAATCACCAATACAAAAAAAGATTAAAAATAAAAAATAAAAAAAACATTAAATCACCTCTAAACTTGACAACAAAATTTACTTTTACACTTTAACTACACAATACATTTTAATATCCCCTTAACTACTTTCAAGTGAATTCAATCTCACCCCAACACTACAATACCAGTCTCACAATGACAGTGTATTCTTTATATCTCATGTCATTGACACAATCATTGTCATGTCAGTTCCATGTTGAAAATTATTTAAATTTTAAGCTTTCATTTTTTTTTTTGTTACTTTTTATATACTCACAATTTAGAAAGGTAAACAATAGAAAAAAAAGGATTAATCCAAGATTATAAAAATAAAAATCTCAAAAACAATTAAACTCCACAGATCCAAACTAAATAAAATTCAATTTTTAAGACGTATTATCAAAATAAAATAAACAATAACAATTGAAAAATTAATTTGAGATGAAGAAATTATACATTTTTTATTAAAAAAACTTTAAGTTCATCACGATCAACATACACTTCCATAAATAGGATCTTGAAGTAAGAATAAGTTGTTGGCTTTTTTATTTTTTTCCTTGTTCATCAAGCAAGAATAATTTGAAATGAAGAAATGAGGATTAGGTTGGAGGGAGGGAGGGGGGTGGGGGTTCGAAGAAGAAGATGAAATGAGCGAGGCAGGTGTTGGTCGGGGGTGACAGAGTTCAAAAAAGAAGAAAGAGTGGTGCGGGTGGGGGTTCGAAGAACAAGAAATAGAGTGGGGGTGGAGGGTTTCGAAGAAGGAGAAAGAAGGTGAAGGGTTCATCGAAAAGAAGAAGGGAATGGTGCAGGTGGTGACTGAGGGCAGCGGCGGGGGGCGATGGGGTGTGAGGAAGAAGAAGGGGTGAGGTTGTTGGTGGATAAAGATGGTGGGGTGGTGGGGTGAGGCTAAGAAGAAAAGGAAGGGGCCTAATTATTTTTTCTCTTTAATTTTTTTACTTTTTATGCGCTTTTATATTTTTAATTTTCCACGTCAGCCATTTGGGTGAATTTTAATTTACTTGAAATGAGATTAGGAAGGTCAATAATTGTTTGTAAAGTTAAAGTGCTAAAGTAAGTTTAGCGGATAATTGATTTTGTTTATAGCCCAATGAAAGCATAATTTATTTTAATTTATCATGTTAAATTTATTTTAATGACAAATATAGTTGGATAATTTCTTAATAAAACAAATTTAAGAACTTGTTTGGCATTGCTGCTCGGAATTGCTTATTTCTAGAAATACTTTTTAAAAATGAAAAAAGGTTAAAAATATCCTCAACGTTTAGAAAAAGGCTCAACAATATCTCATCTATTGGATAAAAAATGCCCTTAAGATTATTTTTAGGATTAAAAATGCCCTTCCTTTAACAGAATGTAAGACATGGACAAATGTTAAATTTAACAAGTGGCTTTAAAGTATTGCTACACATGAGCCAACTCAGAAAACCCACCCTTTTAATATAACCTGCTATTTTGAAGACATTGGCTTTAACCAAGAACTTTTGCGCCTTTCGGTCGCTGTGGCAACGAGATAACCTTCCAATCGCTATGACACTTTTCAACTTCTATGGTACTGAAGTAGCGCCACATCCAGTTCTCTATATATATGTATAGTAATGATGCTCTACATGCTCATGAATCCTTCGATGAATTAGATTAAGAAGATGTGAGTCAAACTTCAAGAATATGGACATGAAGTGTCTTCAAAATTGACGGGTCTATTCATCATTTGTGTTGGGTGAGAAATTCATGTGTACCAACTTGTTTGATTTAAAAATTCATTCATGTCATGTCATAATTCTGTTAAAAGGAAGAACATTTTTAAGTACTTCTCTCAAAGAATTTAAAATTGGCTTTTTCAAGCTTTAAATTAAAACATTTTGTTGATTAAATTCTAACATATTTTACCAAAACATTAAGAAATGTTAATATATTACTTTAATTCACAATAACTACACAAAATAGATCTAATTGTGAAACTATTTATCCAAATTGAATTCAATCCAAACTATTTACTCTTAATGGATTCATGATCCAAACTATTTACCCACTTACCCCATTTTTCTTCTTTCTTATTTCACGCATGATGTCAGCATGACGTCAACATCACTACTATGAATTAATCATGTATGATACTCTATCGTTATATTGATACCATATCGATATTATTTAGGACTGAACTTAATCCTCTATGATACTCCGTCGGTATATTGATACCCTATCGATATCATATATGAGTGGAATTTTTTAAAAAGAAATAATTAAGAAAAATTATTAAAGTCACAATCTTATTTAATGAATTCTAAATTAGTAGAAAATATATTCTTTGTGATACTCCATAGGTATATTGATACCATATTGATATCATATAGGACTGAGCTTAATCCTTTGTGATACTCCGACGGTATATTGGTACCCTATAGGTATCATATAAGATTGAACTTTTTCTTAAGAAATAAATAAAAAACAATTAAGAGAAAATTATTAAAGTCACAATCTTATTTATTAAACTCTAAAGTAGTAGAAAATATATTTTTATATTTTTTGTTCTCTTTTTGCAAATGTAAAAAAAAATTGTATCTAAATTATGACTATTTTTTAAACTGTTTTTAAATTAAAATATTGTAGAATTGAAACATACCTCAATGATACCAAGACAATATTTAGATATACCATAGTAGTATCATGGATGATTGAGTAATCTAATTGAAGGACTGAAGCAAATCTTAATGAAAACACTGTTCAATTACTCATTGATACCACCAGAGTATATTATACTTTGATGGTATCAAGGAGGAGGAAACAATCCTTCAATGAAGACATTGATCAGTTACTCTTTGATACTATCAGAGTAAGATCATATATTGTAATATACTGTGATTGTATCAGAGAGGAAAAAAAGGATGGACGCTGACATTAGCATGACGTATGCGCATGAATTATATGTCATTTTAAAATAAAAAGAGAGTATGAAAATAACGAAATATTTAAGGATAAATATTTTACTTTTTAGTGGTATAAGTGTTCTTTTCCCTATTAATAAAGGTCTAAAAGCAGATGATTGTACGTCACATGCCTTTTAGCCAAAGGTATTTTTGGCAATATTCTCATTTTAATTATTTTTTTCAGTTCCTTATAAATTTGAAAATTACGTAAAAGAGAATATAAATTATAATAATTAATAACTTGAAATATAAAAAAAAAATTGATTCTCAAAATTCTATCTGTGTCAAATAACTGAGATATCAGTGTCACATAAAATGGAACATACAAAATAACATGTATTATGTGAACATGACGTCAAAAAGTACATAAATCTCAATAATTAATGACTTGAAATATTCACAAAACATATAAAAAAAATATTGACTATTAAAATTCTAACTATGACACATAATTAGGAACAAATAGAGTCATATATATTATTTAAAAAATTATGTAAAAAGTATTATAAATTAAAATAATTAACAATTCAAATATTTAGAAGACATATAAAATGTTGGATTAACTTTCAAAATTCTATTAGCGTTTGACCATAGATATTCAAATATTTTTGGCAAATATTATTCGGGGGAATTTGGGTGAAATTTCACCATGTGTTTGACCATGATATTTGGAAAATATATTTCACTTTTTTAATAAATATGATTTATACCCATAAGTTTTAAAAACTATCAAAATTAACCATAGGTAATAAAATTCATGACTTCCGCAATAAATCAATTGGATCTTTGTTGCAGCAAATAACAAGTAGTGTCCATGACATTAGCAATGTGGTAATTCAGAGTGAGTGCAACAAACATCATTCCATACATCGTAAAGTAGACGAAGCACATGACTTTATTACCTTAAGTTGATTGTTCGTCATTTTCATCCACAACCATATTATCACTTTCATATTCACCGAATATTTCATCACTGCTTTGATGTTCATGTAAAAAATTATGTAATACAACGCAAACAACTACTCCCTCTGTCCCAATTTATGTGACTCACTTTTTTTTTTTGGTCAGTCCAAAAAAGAATGACACATTTCTATATTAAGTAATAATTTAATTATAAAATATCTATTTTACTCTTAATGAAATGATTTGCAGTCACACAAATTTTTATAATTCATTTTGGACCACAAGTTTTAAAAGTCTTCCTTTTTTTCTTAAACTCCGTGCCGAGTCAAAGTACCTCACATAAAATGGGACGGAGGGAGTAGTATAGAAGGTATTTTTGTAAAAGATAAAAATTTGGTGTAAAATTTGAATTTTTAAAAATTACCAAATAATGAATTTGGCTCAAATACTAATTTTTTTTTTAGTATTTGGGAATTTGGTTACTTGCCAAAAAATATTTATCAAATAATAGCAAATTATACGAACAAACACTATTTGCCAAATTTTTACCAAAATTTTATTTGAGAAATCTATTGTCAAACGGTCCTGTGTCATATAGAGTAATATTAACCCAAGCATATCTATTGACTATTGGATAAACCAAAGTTATGGTCCCAACAGGCAACATGAATGCCAACATGAATCAGAAGACTGTGAGATGAATGGATGAGTTGAAATTGCAGAAATTATACAATTTGCAAACTTTTAGTAATGAGTTGCTTACAATTGATGGTATTCTGCAGCTAGGACTAATTGATTTCAGAACTCATGCTCTTCCTCATACTCTTGCCAATCTGGAATCTTTACATGTCATGCCCAAACTACACTGTCAATTCCAGTTGGATTAGGCTTGGACAATCAGTTTTGGACCGGTATTGTTTTCCCCCTCTCAATTCTCTTCTTCTTTCATTTTCTAACCCTAGCTACTCTCATGATTCTGCCATTAATGCCTTAGAATTGCAATCTGAATTTCGCATTTGTGATTTCAGTCCGCACAGCTCTCCATATCATATGGATATTGAGCAGAGATGAAGTTGCTTTAGATTTTACTAACCAATTGGAACAACAAGAGCCTTAATACTGAAGAGCCCTAAAATGAAAATGAAAAAATGTTTTTGCAACCAGGACGATTTGACACTTTTATTTTGACAAAGATTCTTATTATTTTATCTTTTTAACTTTTAATTTTGTGTCCTGGTTGATTGATCACCCTCAATGCCTTCTGAGTCGAGCTTATTGCATAGGGTTTGTGTGGTTTGCATTCTGTCTAGTGCGATTTATATTCTCTGTGTGGTTTGCAGGTTATTACACAGTGATAAGTTTACCCGTGCGCACAAAGTGCTCACCTGAAGGGTAAAGGCTGTGACAGAGGTTATAGCGGCTGTGGGTTATCCTGGGTTCCAAAAAAAAAACTTTTAATTCTCCCAAAATCCTTACCAAAACAAAACACCTTTAATGTTATTTTATTTTTTTGGTTACTAAACCCCTAACTTCTTGTTCTTTCTATATTGGTGAAATTTGTAAGTGTTATAAAAAGTTTAAGAATTTTTTAACTAAATAAATAGCTTATGATCACTTTTTACCAAACAAGTCAAGTGCTTATTATCTGTTTTAGAACTTTTAATCATACACGTAATTGCTTTGTGTCATTGGATTCATGACTAGTATTCATTTATTTTCAGTGCTTATGATCACTTTTTACCAAACAAGTCAAGCGCTTATTATCTGTTTTAGAACTTTTAATCATACATGTAATTGCTTTGTGTCATTGGATTCATGACTAGTATTCATTTATTTTCAGTGTTTGAATTATTGTATATGAATTTTAGTGGGTCAATAAACAACTAGCAAAAGAGGACTTGGAAAAAACATTGGGAAGACTTTGGTGCAGAGGAAGAAGGGGACTTTGTGAAGCAGCAAACGCAACAATGGCCGACCCTGTAATTGGTGCTACCATACAAGTTGTGCTTGAAAAACTGCTTTCTCTCACTATTAAGGAACTCAGTAGCTCAAGGGACTGGAAGAAAGATCTCGAAATGCTGGCAAAAAATATATCTTTGATCCAAACTTTCATTCATGATGCCGAAAGACGACAAGTTGAGGATCAGGCTGTGGAACTATGGCTCAACAGGCTTGAGAGAGCTGCTGAAAATGCTGAAAATGCTGAAAATGTGTTTGACGAATTCAGATATGAATTTATCAAAAGACAAGTGGAGATCAGAAACAAGCCAATGAAAAAGGTTAGTGGTTTCTTTTCTCATGCTGCTTTTAAGAGCGAAATGTCTCGAAAAATCAGCAACATCAATGAAGAGTTGAGGGCTATCAATCAGTCAGCCACATACCTCGGTCTCCAATCACTGATGGTTCCTTCTCGGAAAATACTACCAATCCGAGAAACAGATTCCGTAGTAGTTGCTTCTGATGTTGTTGGTAGAGAAAAAGATGTTGCTGAAATAAAGGATGTTGTTCTGTGCACCATTCCCATAGTGGGTATGGGGGGTTTAGGGAAAACTACTGTGGCTAAAAGAATTTTCAATGACGAACACATCAAGCAGCAGTTTGAAAAGAGAGTTTGGTTGTGCCTACCTGAAATGTCAGAAACTAAAAGCTTTCTTAAACTGATCCTCGAATCACTGACAAAGAAGAAAGTTGAGGTCCAAAGCAGAGATATAATAGTCCAGACGCTACAAGATGCATTGGGAGAAAAAAAGTATTTGCTTGTCCTGGATGATATGTGGCGTGTTAACTCTACATCATGGCATGAGTTCATGGACACATTGAAAGGAATCAATACGTCCAGAGGAAACTGCATTCTCGTGACTACTCGTATTAAACAAGTGGCATCCACAATAGCAGTAGATCTTCATATGTTGAGAAGATTAGCAAGTGATCATTGTTGGTCCATTTTCAAACAAAGAGCGTGTGTTGATGGGAAAGTTCCAGAGGAAATACTGAGTGTGGAGAACAAGATTGTTGAAATGTGTCAAGGTCTACCATTGGCTGCAAGTGTGTTGGGAGGCCTCATATGCAACAAGGATAAACATGAATGGCAGGCAATTCTTGATGGCAACCCCCTTGTTGCAGGTGAAGATGATAACGGGGAAAATAGCATAAAGAAAATCCTAAAACTCAGCTATGATTATCTACCATCTCCACATCTGAAGAAATGTTTTGCTTACTTTGCGATATTTCCAAAAGATTTTGAGTTTGAGAAGGACCAACTAATCCAACTCTGGATGGCAGAAGGGTTTCTTCGTCTTTGTCAAGAGACCCCTGTGATGGAAGACGTCGGGAACAAGTTTTTCCAACTCTTATTGCAATATTCCTTGCTGCTAAATGTTGAGCTAGATGTGCACAACAATACAATATGTAAGATGCATGATCTTGTGCATGATTTGGCTGGAGATATTTTAAAGTCTAAGCTATTTGATCAAAAGAGTGTTGGAGCAGAAAATCTTTCTCAAGTTCGATACTTTGGATGGGACTCACCAAGTGATCAAATAGATAAGATAAATGAGCCAGGACGTTTGTGCACATTGTTCTGGAAAAGCAATATATCTGATGATATGCTATTGAGCTTTCAGTTCTTGAGAGTTTTAAATTTGTCTGGATCAGGCATCGAAGGGTTGTCAGCCAAAATCAGCAAACTAATATACTTGAGATATCTTGATCTCTCCAACACTGAGATCGAAGACTTACCCAACTCCATTTGCAAGCTCTACAATTTGCAAATTTTTAGAGTCAATAACTGCTTTTCACTCAGGAAGCTTCCAGAAGAAATGGAAAATATGATAAGTTTGAGACACATATATTGCAACTATCATTACCAATTAGATATTCAGATGCCAATTAATATGGGGCAATTGACTAGTCTTCAGACGCTACCGTTTTTCTATATAGGTTTGGAGAAAGGTCGTCGAATAGAAGAATTAGGTCATTTGAAAAACCTTAGAGGTGAATTGACTATCAAAGGTCTCCAATTAGTCGGAAATAAAGATGAGGCTCGAACAACATATTTACATGAGAAACCAAATATCTACCAGCTGGTGTATTTATGGTCCCATGATGAATCAGAAAGCTGTGAGATCAATGATGAGCATGTGTTGGATGGTCTTCAACCGCATCCTAACTTGAAAAACTTAGAAATGGAGAATTATTGTGGGACTAGTTTTCCTTCATGGTTCAGTGAAGAATTGCTACCAAATTTAGTCGAGTTGAAATTAAGTGGTTGCAAAAGGTGCAAAGAAATTCCATCGCTTGGCCAACTGAAGTTCCTTTGGCATCTTGAGTTGATAGGATTCCTTGAATTGGAATGCATTGGACCTAAATTTTATGGTGTTGAGATTAATGATAATGGATCACGCAGCAATAATGACAATATCCAAGTGTTCCCGTCATTGAAAGAACTAGTATTGGAGGATACGCATTGCCTTATTGAGTGGAAGGGAGATGAAGTTAGAGTAAGAATGTTTCCTGGGCTTGAGAAGTTGAGGATTACAGAGTGTCCACTGTTAAAAAGTACTCCAACTCAATTTGAAATCTTGCGTGAATTAAGAATTGAAAGGGTTGACAGTGAAATGCCATTGTTGAACTTGTGCAGCAACTTAACATCTCTTGTGGTTGTCAGTAACGTGAAAGAGCTCACGTGTCTTCCCGATGAGATGCTATGCAACAACGTTTCTCTTCAACATCTATCGGTCTCAGAATGTGGAGAGTTTCGTGAATTGCCACAAAGCTTGTACAATCTCCATTCTCTTAAGAGGTTAGAGATTACCAGCTGCACCAATTTCAGTTCTTTTCCTGTTCCCAGTGGAGAGAATTTTTTGACTTCCCTCCAAAGTCTTGAGTTATATTATTGTGATAGATTGACCAGTTTACCAAGTGGAATGCTAGATCATTGTCTGTCTTTGGTATCTTTGAATGTCTTCCATTGTAACAACTTAGTTCCCTTCCCTTTACCCTCAGGGGGGCCTTCACCGCCTAGGGATATTGCGAATTGGTCCTTTCTCAGAGATGGTGAATTTTGAGGCATTCCAATTGATTTTTAATGGCATTCAGCAGCTGTTGTCCCTTCGTAGGTTGTGTGTGTATGGACGTTTGCACTGGGATTCTCTGCCCAGTCAGCTTATGCAACTCTCTCACCTAACACATATCTATATATATGATTTCGGAATTGAGGCTCTTCCTCATAGTCTTAACAACCTTTCTTCTCTTGAAACATTACAACTAATGAGGTGCAAACGGCTACATCATCTGAACTTCTCAGATGCCATACCCAAATTACGGTATCTGCGGATGTATGATTGTCCATTGTTAGAAAGCATGTCGGACGGGCTCAGCAACCTTGTTTCTTTGGAACAGTTAAGTTTTTGGAACTGTGAAAAACTAGATCATCTGCCATCCAGAGATGCCATGCTACGCCTCACTAAATTATGGAACCTGCGAATTTATGGCTGCCCACAGTTAGAAGAAAGTTGCACCAATCAGAGTAGTACAAACTCCCAGTGGTCCAACATTTCCCATATTCCAAAAATTGAAGTAGATGGAAGCATAATTCCGGACAGACGTAAGTCTCTGTTTCTCTTTCACTTTCCGAGTTGATTTTTTTTAATATTATTTTCCACGAGTTCCAGAAAAGAACTTCTGTATGTAATTTAATACTCCTACTTTTTTCCTGCAATTATTTTGACATTATAAATGCAAATTATCAATCAATTGCATATATGCTATGCTTTCTCCAAATTGTTGTTCTTCTAATTCTTCAAGTGTGGTATATCTTGATAATGATTTAATCATGAACATTTATGCATTTTTTTCCTTATAGGTTAGTAGTTTCAAGGTCATGCTAGAACGTCGTTGTGGTAAATCAAGACAAATCCCATGAACGACAGGTAATTACGTTAGGTAAATTTTCATTTTAGAATTTGTAGAAACTTTGTAATTATCAATGTATAAGTTACTTTGTACAGCTGTTAGATAATATTAGTTAATTACTGTTTTATTAGTCATTAGTTACTGTTGATATTCACCATTAGTTTACTGCTGCTCTTTTACTATTTGACTAGCTCTCTAGCAGTGTTTTTAGGCTTAGCATTAGCTCCCCATGTTTTGGAGTTAGTTTAGGAAATTGTTAGACCATCGTGTAAATTTATTTCCATTCCAGCAATAAGAATAATGAATTTCTTCTTCAGCTTATCTTGTTTCTTTAGTAATATACCAGTTTTTTGTCTTTCTTTTTGTTGGGAACCAATTTTTGGAGGTCCCCGCATGTCTTAATCATGAAAAATTGTGTTTCTGCTCATAGTTACCAGATACTAGGTCATGGTAGAATGCCGTTGTGATATATCAAGTCAAAATCCATGGGCAGCAATCACGTTAGGTATTTTTATTTAGTTGTTAGAGGAATGCTATAACAAGTTTATAAAGTTCTTTTTTACATTCCTTTTATCTCATGATACAACGGAGTTTGTTATGTTCCATAGAGGAACCACCATTTTTACTTGAACCTTTTTTTTCCAACTCGGTCTTCTATAGGTAACTTCTTTTATATCATCCCTGAAAAGGAAACAATTACTTGTTTTTGAAGTTATTTTTATGCACAGGCTGACCAGATAGGAACAAGTAACTCAACTGGTACGGTGCTCACAACAATGACTCAAATGCATTGCAAAGGTTGCTCTAAAGTTTATTTCCTTTAACAGATTAAATTTTACTGGGAATGCAAAATGAAATTACCCCCTTTCAGGTCTTGTTATGGTACTGAACAGCCTTTTCCGGGAACTGAACTCTATAATATGAAACATCAAAATATTCAAAGTGTGTAGGGTGTTCAATGAGCCTGTCTTTTCATGGACATGTTTTGCAATTTTTTTATTTGACGAATAAAATCTGATATCTACTCTCATCAGGACTTGGTATTTAACTTTCTATGAAAGTCTGACCCCTCCCCTCTCCCAACACGTATGAAATAAGAAGTATTTTTCATATCTATTCAGGTGCTATGATGAAGATACTGAATGGAATGGATGTCAGCTGCCATTGAAATCTGTTTATAAGGTATTCAGATTGGCACATTTTGCTTCAGTGGTGACGTGGCTGCACGAAGTTTGGAAGTTCAAGGTAAGTTGGCAAATGGTGGCTTTTTTGATCAATCTCTATATAAGTTTCTTAATAGTCTCATAAAATAATAATGTTTATGTCATGCAATGCTGGTTTTATTTTCATGTTTTAGACAGTAGAACTTTTTATGAATATATGACTCACTTCTCATTACTTTCATTTCACAGGATAATTTCTTTGTTCATTATCTTCCACGAATGAAGGACTTCAACAAAGATAGTTGTCATAGCAAAGAGTTCCCCATTGGCTCTTAAAATGTCCTAAGCAGTATCTGTTTATCTTAACAGGTTTTGCTTTTTCTTATTTTAGTAGTTACTTCTCCATTCTCCAAGGAGGTTTTTACCATTTCCTGTGTTTCAGATTCATGTTTAAAACACCAGCATGGATCTCGTCGAAATACTACTTGTATTAGATGTGTTTCACTGTCATAATTGGCAAGGGAAATTGCATTCCGTAAACTCGTTTGCATTTGGCTGAAGCTGGATTGGAGATATTGATCCCGGAAAAGACCTTTGATGTTGACTTAATTCTAAACTGAATAACTGGCAGTGTTGAGTGAAAGAGTAACTTATGCCAGTGACTTTGCTATTGATACAAATTTTGTATTGCAGATGATAGATTTTAAATAGCACCTATACTATTGAACTTTCTCTGTGTTATAAAATAAAAATCACTACATACAAAAAAAAAGTAATTACTCATTCACTGAAGTTAGAAAATCTTGCAAATTTGATGTTATAATAAACAAAGTATGGAAAAATCACACCATATACACATTTAAGAGACAATATTACGGGTTTTAAACATACTCTTAAAAAATTCTTACTTATAACGGTTTATTTACGAGTTATAACATATCAATTAAATTTAACTTTATTTAAAAATCAATTATAATTTAATTAAAGAAATAATTAATCTCTTTATATTTTTATATTATCAATTATTAATAGTTAATTAATTTGATTGCAGTTCCTATTTTAAAACATAAATTATCAGTTACACAAATTTAGGGATTTACATTGATTAGAGTTTCTTGATTACCGGTACACTCCAAACCTCCCATACGTTACTCCTGTTCTTCTCACACACCATAACAGCACCCGACCAACCCCACATTCAAAAATTAAACATTTCTCTCTCACCTTTTCATTCATCTTCTTTAGAAATCGTAAATCATCTCTTTATCACCATAATCTGAAATCTTCATTCTACAATCAAAAGAAAGGCCAAATCTGTGAAAACAATGTAGAAGAAACTTGAGCATACTCCTAGAAAGAGCCCTAGATTAGTCGAAATGAGTTTTACTATTGAATTCAAGGCTCCAACTTTTAACATATTGACTCAATCGCCGCCGACCAACAAGAATGCAAGTTTGGCGAGAAAGGTTGTTACCCCACAAAAGAAGAAACAAATTTCAGAAAAGAAGAAGAAAAGAGAAGCAAAGAAAATTGCAAGTTCTCCAAATCAAAAGGAACAAAAGAGAAAAGGGAAAATGGTGGAACCCCTTTTGAATTCAGACTCAGATTTTGTAAGCGAGATTTTTTTTTAAAAAAAATAAATAAAAAAATCAACAAATGTCGAATGGGACCAGTCATCAAAACTCTCTAAAAGAAGAGCAACAATGAAAGATGACTCGAAAATTTCAATTTAAAAAAAAAGCAAAAAAATTGTTAGAGTAAATATTTTATTTAAATTATTTTAGCAATTATTCAATTTAGTAGGATTTAAAAAAAAAAAACTATTTCTTTATGCGTATGATTTTGGTATGAAATTTGTTTAATGTTGGCATGAAATTGGTAGGATCTATGCATCTATATGTATATTCATTGTCATGTTTTTTTAAATTTTTTTGAATGATATATATTTATTTTTGCTACAGTTTTTTGCAACAATACAATATGCACTGTTTTACATTTCAAATTTATTTCTTTTAGTAATTTGTTCCAGTTGAATACCAACTTCATATAATTTTATTTTTAATTTGTCAAAAGTTTTCAAGTTGGATATCAAGTTTATACAATTTGGATATCAGCATAAGACAAATTTTTATTAGACTTTAGTCTTGAAAAACACCTCATAAACATAGTACACCACACTTTCCAAATAGATATCAAATGAATAACACATTACCTAGTTTTACGTTTTGTTTCTTATAATTTTTCAAGGGGATACCGGTGGTATACAAAATGCATACCAATTGGATACATCATTAACTAGTTTTAGTTTGGATAACTTGGTTTGAAATATTAAATACATCTTAATGTTTCTATTTTTGCAATGAGATATCAGTTCGAAATCAAATGGACACCAATTAAAATTACATGAAATATTTTATGTTGGCTTACATTGTATCTAATTGATCTCCAAATTGAAAAATAAGAATGACATTAAATTGGTATCTAATTTGTATAAATCTGGGAAGAATGAAGCTGACAATGTAAAACAGTGACCATTTTATGTTGTAACTACCTCAATTACAACTTGTTTTATATTTTTTTCAAGTCGAACATCAGGTGGATACCAAAAGAATACCAATTGGAAATTACACTAACTAGTATCTATGCGACTTCAATTGCATACAAAATGGATACCAATTGCATACCAGCATTACTTAATCAATTGTTCACTATATATTTGAAAGACAATGAACAATTGATTAAGTAATGTTGGTATATTGGCTTACATTGTATCAACTTGATTTCCAAATTGAAAAATAAGAATGACATTAAATTGGTATCGAATACATTTGGTATTTTAACTTGAGAATTTAAGACAAACATTAAAAAATAAAAAATGTATGAAGTTGGTATCCACCTTGTATAAATCTGGGAAGAATGAAGCTGACAATGTAAAATTGTGACCATTTTATATTGTATCCACCTCAATTACATCTTGTTTTATATTTTTTTTTAAGTCGGACACCAAGTGGATACCAAAAGAATACTAATTGGAAATTACAATAACTAGTATTTGTGTGACTTCAATTGCATACCAGCATTACTTAATAAATTGTTCACTATATATTTGAAATACAATGAATACATAAAAATAGATTTTACAGTACTCATAATAAATGTTCTGAAATTATAATTCGTTAGTAAAAGACAGAATAATTAATCAAAACATGGGTCTGTCACAATTATAAATTATGACTTTTTTTTGTGCAGGGTAATTTGAACATGTCTTCCTGTTGTGACCCTCTCGTCGACATGTATTGCATGTAACTTTAGACCTCTTGAATTTCACATCAGCAAACACCTTCCAGCGTTCAAGTTTATTCACACATTTCATGCCAAAATTCATCAATTATTCATACTAGGATCATGCCACTATAATACCAAAATAATTCCATTTCTACCTATTAATTGTCATTTATTAAATACACAATATATAAAATTCATTACATTATTATTCCCAAAGTCATTCCAATATAATGCCAAAAATAATAATCAATCATACTAGAATCGTACCAAAAATATTATAAATTGTCATAATAAGTTGTATACAAATTCCAAAAAAAATATTATGTAATTTTTTAAAACCAGAAACATACCAAAATAATGATATTTGATTCAGACAAATAATGAACAAATTAAATGTTCAAAATGCAACATTATACTTTTAAAAAATGTCATAATTAAAATTATTATACACAACAAAAAATCAGAAATCAGTATACAAATCTCATACAATTTTTTTGCACACTTTTCATGACTATTGGATGCCAAAATCATACCTATTTCATGCCATAGAGTCATTTACTTATTCATACTAGAATCACGCCACCAGAATAAATAATACCAGAATCCTACCAACATGGTATAACCAGTATATCAATTCCAAACAAATTTTATGTAATTTTCAATCAGAAACACACAAAAAAAAATGAATGTTCATATCAAATCTAACAGTATATAAAACAAAACAAAAAACACCTTAATTAAAACTATTGTACACAAACGAAATCTTAAAAAAAATTCCAGTTTGAATGTTCATAATTTTTGTTACATTTTGTTACCAATACAAATAAAATATCTGAAAGAACACTAACCTGAAGGATTCTATCTATCACCATGATTTATTAATGCTGATAAGAAATCGTCCATTACAAGAAAATGAAGATTATTGAATAAAAACGAATCGAAATTAGACGAGAGTGACAACTAACCAGCGAAAATATTGAGAAGAGAGAGAAACGTTTGAAGAAAAGAAAAGAAAAGAAATATGTTCCAAAATGCCAATAACTGCTTTGAGCTAAACAAGGAAAATAAATATTCCTTTGTTATGACTCTTTTATTTTTATGTCTCTTATTAATTATCATTAATATTTTCAAATTATTTACTACTAAAATATCCATTTTTACCTTATTTATTTTTCACACTAATTGATTTTTACTGTTATTTTAAATTATTTTTTATTTTAGTAAAATGTTATAACTAAAATTCTGGAAAAAAAATGAAAAGAGAGAAACTTTGAACAAAATGAATAAAATCTTATTTTTTAATTAATGTTAACAGATTAGAGTGAAATAAGGAAAATAAATATTCCTAATTAGTTTGAATCTCCTTAATTTATGCTAATTAACAATTATCATCAATGAATTCAAAAATAATTAATACACCTTTATCCGTTTTTTATCTTCTTCTTTTTTTCAAAATCGATTTGTTTTTCTTTTTTTTCTTTTTTTTTTCAAAACTGATTTTCTACAATTAATTAAAAAAACTTTTTTTTTAATAAACTGTTACAACCTGAAATTTTTTATTGTTACAACTTGAAAGTTTTATTCTACTGCTATAACTTGAAAATATTCGTCCTATAAATGTCATTTATAAAATTTTCACAGTATGGTATTTATCTTGTGAAATTAACTAGTATGCATAACTAAACTGATACATATTGAATCGCATCATAATCTGCTATCAAAAGTCACAGAACCTTGTTTTTACTCGAGCACATTTAATATTAAAAAAGAAAGGAAAGAGGGAGGGGGAGATGATAAGTACCAGAAATTGAAGATGGTGGAGAAGAAAACTCGAGAAATTGTAAATATTTTAACTAAATGAAATAGTAAAAAAGACTTAATTATAATAAAATGTTAGGAATAGTAAAGAAAAAAAAACTCTCTATTATGAGATGTTAGGTGGTGTAGAAAAGATGAAATTTATTATGAAATGTTTTTACTTTTTCAAACAAAAATATCAGAGAAATTTATTATTTAATATTTAATAAATTAAACTAAACGTTGGTAGTTAAAATGATTGTCAAACTTCTGCTCTTAATGATTTATACATACATTCAAAAAGAATGCTAAACGTTACCAGATTAAAATCAGCTGACCTATTAGTTAAATGAATGATTCCGCCGTAAATGGAGTTGTACTATTTGCCTATAATTCTAGGGAAAATGCTCAAACATGTCATCGAACTTTGAAAAAAGATTTTTCTATATCATCCATTTAAAGTTTGGTTCATTTATGAATGTCCAAAAAAAAAAATCTTAGTTAAATCCGCTGCAATTAGAATTAACCAAAACATCCCCACTATGTCCCCAAGTAATAAAAGTTCTAGGTAAATTCCCAAGGATTAATCCCTAGCAAAAATCCCTAAATATTTCCTCTCAAATAAATCCGCATCTATTTGCTATGAAAATATATCCTAGGTTCTAAGGCTCTTACTTTCATCAAACATTTGCATCCTTTATATTTCATCAAATACATTCGTGTCATAAGAATAGAGTTTTGACGTAACTGTTAAAGTTGTTGACATGTGATTAGGAAGTCACGATTTCAAATTGTAGAAACAATCTCTTGCTGAAATGCAGAATAAGGTTGCGTACAATAGACCTTGTACCATTTAGTGCACCAGTTTCCCTATACATAAATCTGAAAAGTTGAATTTAATATGGAAAAGTGGAGGTCACAAGTTCAACCCGTGAAAACGGCCTCTTGAAGAATGCAGGTTAAAACTACATATAATGGACCGTTGTAGTCCGGCCCTTCCCTAGATCCGCACATTGCCGGAGTTCTAGTACACCGGGCTGCTGTTTACATTTGTACCATGATTTCAAGTAATAGATTTGGTTAAACAGAGCAAAAATCTGAAAAAAGTTGAATTTAATGTGGGAAATTAAGGAGGAAAGAAGTTTATCTAAGTTAAATACGAGCTCCATGGGTCTGATTCGTAAAAACCAGAATAAATTCGACAAGTACTTCCTTTCTTGAACTTCTCATACTACAAAGTATAAACAAATATAATTACCGTCAACCTCTAACGTGTGATTTTCCATGTCAAGATTACATGACAGACAAGCTTAATGTCTGATGTTGCTCAAAGAAGCAACTTATGTCGATCGAGAGAAACAAACAAGTACATTAATGTCTTGCAAGGGTGAAATTAAAGAGGGTCACCGGAAAACCACCTATCAACCATGGGCAGGCATTGTTCCGGCTTGTATTCAGGAGCTGTATGACCCGCACCCTAAATAAATTAATTCAAGGAAGATTAAGATGCAATGATTTTGGTTTAGAGTTGTTGCTATAGGGAATAGTCCTTACCTTAACAGTTGCATATGTCAGCTCATAATCATTTTGTAAATACTTCACTTTGTGTCTACATAAACAAAGTATCAACAAATATTGGTACATATACAAAGTAGTAGAAAAATCAACAAATATCGGGTGAGTAAAAAATGCATTAGAGACGAAGGAACCAACCCTGCAACTTGAGCGTCAACAAACCAAGGCTCCCAATCATCTGCAATTGGCAGTTTCAAAGTGTCTATCCATTCTTCCGTGCTCAAATGAGGAACAACCATGTCATGGTCACCACTGTCAAAGTAAAAAATTATCAAACAGTCTCTTCTAATAATTGCTTATTTTTCTTAAGCCAGAAAACTCAAGTTGATACCTCTTGTTTCTTTTTCTTTTGGTTTTTTCCATTATCTTGTGATTAGTAAAACACAAAGGAAGATCTTTCGAAGATTAGTAACTAATATATTAAGGTCACTTTGAAGAACAGTGTAACATAAAGAAGAAGAAAAGCTATCTTGGGGTAATACCTATAAATTAGTGCTCGACAGGATTTGCTGGTGAGATGGCGATGATCATCAATGGCACTTGGGACATCATACACATATGACTCGGTTCTCTCCTTACCTCTATAATGCATGCTTTCATTGCATCTCACCCACTCCAATGTCGTTCCCTGGTATTTTTACATGACCTTATCATTCAAAAACCTACTTCAAGCGGCCAGCATTGGATATGGAGTTATGGACACTAGGAATAAAGTTGTATTTGCATACCTCACGAACGTTTAGTGCTTTCTGGACAACTTTATCATTTGCCCAAACATACGAGTATATGTAATTTTTTTCCTGGTTTTGGGGTTTAAAAAGTTAACTCATCAAATTCTTGTATAATAAACCAATAGAATTAACAGAATACATGATGCTAAGAAGGCATTATTAAGTGGGAGAAACAGAGACTTACTCGACACCATGGTCCTGCAATTGGAAATACTGACTGGCCATTTGTAGGAGTTTCTTGGAGAATGCCCATTAAATATGGAAGGTCACAGTAAGGCTCTAAAATTTGCGCCCGTCGTATGTTCTTGAGACACTAATCACATGCAATGATTGACTATTTAAGCATAATTGAACTTTGAAAATATGTTAATATTTTATAAGTGCAAAATTTGATCCCTTACCTTTGTTACTTTCTGAAGATCATTTAAACATAATATGTTATGTGGATCAACGTCAAAGTAACTCCCATTGCAATTTGTTTTAGCGGACTACACAGTAACATAAGGAAGATTAGTTGCAGAATTAATTTCTAGTTGAACTACCAAAGAAGTTAATTGTTTTAATTCAAGGACTTCACTTTGTTAGCATAGCTGTGGCAGGACTTCATAATTTCTAGTTGAACTACTGAAGAAGTCAATTGCTAATTTTTCCTTCTAGACCGTTGTTGAATAGAAGTTAATTTACCCAACGTAGAGTACAGAACATAAGCTATTAGATACCTGATAGATCTTATCTGAAATAAGTCCCATACGATTAGCATATTTGATTCTACCATTGGAGTCGATGTATCTATCTGTTAGAGCATTGCCTTGTATGTATCCCTACATTCGATCCAAAACCTCAGGTTTGACAGCAGAACTTAAAATGAGAAGTATCAATAATGAAAACAGAAAGAAGAGGTGAGCAACTGAATGCTGTGGAGTTCATACTTTGATATTCAGTCGAGGCTTGTCACCAACTTCAATACCTTGAGAGAAAGAAAAAGGTCATGAACCGAGATAACAAAAAGACTGATCCTGAACTCAGGTACAAGATACAATACCATCGTATATTTTACGAGTAAGCGGTGCAACAAAAATGCCTGAGTAGGAATCACCACCAACATATAGTGGATTGTTGAGATACTCGGGATGATCCATAAGCCACTACAGCACAACAATTTCACAGTCTCATGAATTTGCTTATGAAAGTTTCATGGGTTAGATAAATACATGTTGGAAAATAACATTCAAACACGCCAGACTCATCACTTTTTTTTATCAGGTCTCAAATTGTAAAGTTTCTTTTTTCAAGATTTGGAATACCAATGGATAACAAATTCAACTACAACGAATCAATATATTTCCAGGGCTGTATTCAATATTTATAACCTAGCAGACCATGGAACGATCTACTTTTTGCTACAAACACAAAAAAAATAAAAATTGAACTTAGTGCTCTCCTTGATTTTGCTTGACACGAGTCATGAGTGTTCCAAGTCTGTAATCTTGTCAAAGAGGGCTTGACCTCCACTAGGCTGCGGGTTGTTATTCTGGTAGACATCACCCAAACGCCACGTCCTAGACTGATGACACTTGCTCAATCTCTAAAGCGAATTCGGAAACTTTGGAACATGTGTATGATGGTTCCTCATGTTAGCCTCGGAATAGTTTTTAATAATGATAGATTAACCAGGAAAATCTTGTGTGCAGCATATCAGGAGCAGCACATGAAAGGTTATCCAGAATACAAGGAAACCAATTAAGCAGCTGAAAAGGAAGCACAGAAACAGTGGTATGCTGTATTGCAGGCTTCAGCAAGTACTGGGAATCATTCCCCATCCAATACCGGACACAAATCATGAGCGGGTATAGTAGAAGAGGAGCAAGCAGAGCCAGAAAAGAAAACCTCAATTTGGGATAGTTTCGATATCTCAAATGCAGGGTTTAAGCTAGAATATATCTCCCCTACTATGAAAGATGAATCTCCCATCATAGACATTGATATAGAAGATATAAGCTCTGAAATTGCCTATTAGAACAATGTTGTTGTGTGCTATTTACTAGGGGCACACCCCCTTTATATGGTCATCAAGGGTTACATTCAAAGTTATGGGGAAAACATGTAATACACAAGATTGCTATGCTGAAAAATGGTATAATATGAGGATGGTAAGAATGAGGGTGAATTTACCACTTCGATAATAAACCCTTGTTAGTGGAGGCATGGAATCTACCATGGATGAACTGTATACTGTGTCAATATCTTCTCAATACATCTCCAAGACAATTCTAGTAACTCTATCTTCTCGTCTAAAATTTCTAGATATTTCTACGAGATGCTTATCCAAGTGACTACACTAGACTTTTCTAGAAACTTAGACCTTCCAAAAAATTAGATTATGTCATTACTAATCCCTACATTACTAATATACTCATAACTCTAACTGTCTACCAAAATCCTCCTTTATGTGGAAAAAAAAAAAAAAAAAAAAACTTCTAATCTAATTTCGAAGATAAAAGATCATCTTGGTTTTTTTCTCCATTTAGGACACCCACATATATAGTGTAAAAAGCTGCGTGTATAAAATCACAAAAATCGGAATTGATTGAAAATTAAACACAAGTACATGGCATAAAATTGATTGACATACCAATCTCATATACAAAGGAAGATAGACCAGAACAACCAGGACCTCCAGTGAGCCAAATCATGAGAGGATCATTTAGTGGGTCTCTCTCAGATTGTACAAAGAAATAAAATAGCTGCACTTTTTCCTCTTCTCCAACACCAATGTAACTGATGAATATAACAATTTAGTGTGTATATACATATGGAATGACAAAATTAGTAGTATCTACTATCTACCTACCCAGTTTCGAGTGAAGATGGAAGTTTTCCATGAAATCCAGGAAGAGTTTCAACAATGAAGTGCTCGGAGACTACACCGGATACAAGTAGCAGGCTAGCAGCAGCAGCAGAAACACAGTGACCCGCACCATTTAGAAAATGAGGTGACGACTGAGGAAAAGCGAATAGCGGCATTAATATTTAAAGGCTTAACCTGTCAAAGTAACTGTCCGATGCTTTCATACAAAAATTCTTGCAGATAAGACACGAGACCCAATATAATATTTTGAGGATGGGTCTTTTCTTTTCATTTTTCCTTAACATCTTACTTACTTAAAATGGCCAAGGAAATCTTAGTAACTGAGTTTGTTGGCTATGTGAATTCTCATTTTTCACAGTGTAATTTCCTCTTCATTTTTCCTTCTCCTTCCCTCAAATTTTAAAAGAGAAAAAATGAAACTTATATTAATAAAAATAAAGTCCAAACGATGATTAGAATAATTAATTATTTCTATATATTTTCTCTCAAAAGTTTTTTACAATCCCATGATTCTAAATCTATCACGACCTAAAAATGAGTGTGATGGCACTTGTCTATCCCACCAAGACAAGTCATCCTCAAACCCAACAAACGAAAGAAAATGCGGAAAGATAAGACAATAACATGAATAGAGCGGGAAGCTTTGTCATTGTAAAATACTCCACAAAATCTGAATCTGATTGTCACATGTACAAGCCACTAGTACATTAATACAAAATTTAAAAGATAAATACAAGTCTTAATATCTTCGTTTCTCTAACAGAACAAAACATAAAGTAAGGAACAAGAGGGACCGCCGGGATGACAAGCAACTACCTCTCAACATATCTTCAGAAAAGCCTCGGAAATAGATGAAGGAGAAAGGATCACACTGGTTCGGGCTCGAAACATACATAAGTGTAGAAGTAAGGAATGAGTACCAAACAACACGGTACTTAGCAAGTAATCACCCAAACAAAGTAAAACTAACTAGAATACGATCACTCCTTTCATCCCAACCGAACCATCTCAACTACAACCTACATAGAAATCAGCCCAACCTAACAGTTCTACAATACATGATTCTCAAGGCTTAACAATCACATTCCAACAATTACGGTTCAACAACCAACAAGTATCAAGTATGTCAATCACAAGTATCAAGTTCACCAAACCACAATAATCGAACACTTGTCGAAATCATTTACTATCGACACAATATCACTAGCTAAAACAAGTTCCCTTATATTATATAGAACCACTTGTCGGAATCATTTTTCTTCGACACAATATCACTAGCCGGAATCATTTTCCTTTAGCACAATATCATAGTTGGAACCATTTCCTTTCGACTTTATATCATATCACTTGTCAGAACCATTACTCTTCGGCACAATATCACTAGCCGAAACTATTTTCCTTCGGTTTTATATCATATCACTTGTCGTAACCATTTACCTTTGACACAATATCACTAGCCGGAATCATTTCCCTTCGGGACAATATCACTAGCCGAAACCATTTTCCTTCGGCACAATATCACCAGCCGAAACCATTTTCCTTCGGCACAATATCACCAGCCGGAACCATTTTCCTTTGGCACAATATCATATCAGTAGTCGGAACCATTTTCCTTCGGCTTAATCACAATATGTCTCATCACAATGCACATAAATCAATGTAAATAAGAAAATTTCACATCATAAGAAAGAGACAATAAACTTAAGAAATTCAATCCACAATAATGTCTTCACAGAATTTCATCAATCAACAAATTAGGGTCCACAACAAGGCAATTCCCAAAGCACAACTATCAACACGTTGTCTATCTTTTTCATTAATCCGTTTTTTATTCACTAAAATTAATCACCCATCACCTCATTTCCATTACTCCTCAACTCACACAATGAAGGGAAATATAAGATTGTACGAGTTTTATTAGGTTTAGAAGATTACTTGTCTTTATTCAATCAAAGGTCAAATCGAGACTTGAACCTTCCCTTTTTGAACAATGTCCAAAGCCACACAATCTAGTCCAATCAAGTAAGTTACTCAAAATTTTAGGTGGTATTGATTAAATATTTTTATGATAGTTGATCATTTATCTAAAATAAATTATATAGATGCATTTGTATGATATTAAATTATTTTATTAAGTGTAAAATGAATACTTACAAATATTATTAACAATGTGAATTTTAAGTAGTGATGATTAAATAATTTATATTCTTATTTAAAATAAATTATATTATTTGTGTGATGGTAAATTATATAGATACATTTGTATGATAGTAAATCATTTCATTAAGTGTAAAATGAATTGATGTTGATGTGTATTCAACTCTTTGAGATAGTTTATCGTTGAATCAGGTTGACTTACATGTTTCATGTCACTTTGTCTGTCATCAGAACTGCATAAAATCCAACAAATTTTCCCTTTTTATGATGACGACAAACCTCTTGTCTTTGTGAATTCAAACATCTTTACATGTTGGCACTTAAATATGAAATTCTAGAATGAAATAGGTTAGTCAATGAGTTATAAACACAACACAAAGATTCAACTATCATCGATCTAAGGTAAGATTTGACCATAGAATTTCATAATTTCTTTATTTTAACACCAATTAATACCTTTTACTCATGGAATCCATATGTTCTCAAGAAAACTCACCTCTAAGGTTCAAAAAATGAATTCTTGCCATCTTTTCCTCCAAAAATCACACCTTTCTATAGAATTTGGAGCGTAAAGGCTGTATGTAAGGCTATCATAGTGAGAAACTTAGTTCTTCCTTGTGCCCTACATCTACAGTTTCAATTAGTAAGATCAAGTTAGAGTTTTTAACCAAAGTCCGTGATTTTCAAATTTGTTTATTTCAATTTTGTTCATTGTTGATTTGATTATTGATTTTATTATACTAAATCTATGATGATTCTTGATTGAACTAGGGTTCATGCTATTCTACCACATGACACTTTTTTTACTAACGTTATTTGAAAACCTCATCATAATATATCATGTGCATTTTTTTCATGAAAGAAGTAAGTTTAAGATTTTCAAGAAGTATTTTAAAAAGTATTCTTATTTTAAACTTCAAGTGCATTATTTCAAGAAAAAGTTCAAGAAAGTATATTTTGCATACAAGATGCATATTTTTAGAATTACACTATTACAAAAAAAAAGCATGTTCAGTTTCAAAGAAAGCATATCTCAGATTTGGGAAAACATAAAAAAAAATTTAGAAAGAAAGCATGTTCAGCTATAAAGAAAGCATAGCTCAGTTTTGAAAAAATATAGTCTTGTGTTTTTTCAGAAAAACATAGTCAAGTTTTAAAGTTAAGTTTAGTTTAGATCAATATAGTTTTAAAGAAGCATTACTGAGCATAGACTCAGAGTATCAGATTATCACCTTTTCCTCTAAAGTGGGATACTTTTCCTGAAGTGGGATATCCTTATAGTTATTAAACATATTAAACACAATGCATGTTTTTGGGAGTAGTATTAAGCAGTTAGGTAAGGGTTTAAATCATCCAAACACTAGAATTACGCCGCCAACGTAGGATTGGGTCGTGCTATTTGTTCGAGCGACTTCTCATAAAGTCCCTAGCAAGGGTCAAGAGATTGGATACATAGTTCAGTTTGTCCTTTACCTTGACAAGGTACTGGATGTATCTGGCAACGTGAAAAAGATGTTGTATCATCACAAGGGACATATGATGGTTGTCAGTTAGAGAAACTCCCCAAGAAAAAGTAAGTTATATTATTTTCAGTATTTGCTATTATGCATATTTTCAATCATAGAGTTTTGTGTTAAAGTACTCATAATTTGATCTTGAGAATTATTCATTTAACGTATGTTCATTTCTAGCCAGTTATTTTATTCAGTTATTTACATACCGTACATTCCATGTACTGGCGTCATTCAATGCTACATCATTTAATGATACAAATGCAGGTATTCAATATTGACAATAGACGTATCAGTAGAATAACTTTCATCCAACTTGGGTGAGAACTCCTAACTTTCGAAGGGCTCCAGTTTATCCAAAATATAAATAATTATTAGATGTTGTTAGTAGAGTATTCAGGTAACCTGGGGTCTTGTTCCGGTAACCTATCTTCAATATGTTAGAGATTTTATAGACGAGTCAGTTGAGTCTTATTATCAGTTATTTTATCAACATCTCTTATTTAATATTTATTACTTATAAATTTTTGAAGTTATTTTCCACAACAGTTGCATGTCCACCCTTTTAAACAACTTCCACATATTGCACTGTCTTCAGTTGAGTAGTAAGTCATGTTAAGGGTTCACTTAGGATCATAACTAATTTCAAATGTCGGTCACATACGTTCAGGGTGTAGGCTCGGGACGTGACATAAATCAAATAAAAATATAATATAATATTAAAAAGATTAGAAGAATATAAAGAAAATATACTTTTTTAGTGTAAGAATATAGTATAGTAGATTGGACTTGGTTTACTCTAAATTGTGGAGTGGAGTTGCCCTTTAGACCTTAAAACTTGAATCTAGAATAAATACTCAAAAAGCATCTTATATTACTAGTACTATATATCTTTAACAAAGGGACATTTAAAGTGTTGGTGACAGCAGTAAAAGAAAAAAAAACTGACTTTTGGCAAGCATGATATTTTGCAGTAGATTTGGAGTGTAAGTAATACTTGATATAATAAGAAGAAAACTAAGAAAGAAGTTGAGAATAAAAGGTCTCTCATTCTACTTAGTCAATTGCATAATTATCTCTTCTCCAAAATACATGTAGAGCTTTACTAAAAACAAACTACAAATATAATAAATTCAAAAGTGTAGTTAGGACCTTATTTATTAAACTCATAAAACTTAAATTCTCAATCGAGGGCCTCTGTTCACGATAGAATGACTTCTAGATCTTGGATAGACGACGTTGTTAACATCCGATTCGTTGAAATCACAAGGCCTGTTTTCATCAATTCTTCCTAATCTTCCTACTCCAGTGCTATAACTTCTCCAAGTAGATTGCTTCTTCAACTCTGTGCTCTTGGGCAGTTGTTGAGGTTTTCTATGGGAAACTGTACATGACATGACACTTCCCCCTTGACCAACTTGTTGAGCACAATCAAACATTGTTTTCATGTAGAATTCTCTAGCTTTGCCTAACACCTTAAATGGTGCCACAATAAATTTGACCAATTTTTTCTTGGTTTTAGTTCCCATTTTACACTCACAAAATGATGAATTGTGTAGAATTTGTAATATATTTGTAGCTATCTTGAATTAGACGGCAAAGGACGGTTTCAAATATGAGTAGCTATTTAAAAGTATTGTTTTAACCGCTTCATGAGAGTAATGACACACATATTATGCCAAAGAGTAGGAGACAAATTGTCACACCAAACACACATCTTCCTTCTTTTCAATTGTTCTACCAACGTTTTTAAGATGTGACAATGGAAAAATAAACCTTGTTGACAAACAGTTGCACAAGGGCATGCCATTAACGTCCACGGTGGCGGATCTAGGATTGGATTTTAAGGTTGTGGGTGCTTTAAAAGTGGCAGAGGCAAAAATATAAAAAAGACATGTTAAGAGTGAGATTCAAACTCGGGCTCAGCAACATTAAAATTGCCTTAAACACCCATCCAAGAGCGAATGGACTAGTCATATCATTTGTTCATTGGGTGTTCTATGTTAATTTTGTAATTTCTACATATACAACTAATTTTGTATATATTTTCTACATATACAAAATCACTCATCATACAACAATCCGAGTAACACCTGTCATAGTATAAATGTACTAACCTGGAACTCTATTCAATTCAATCCAAGTCCATGATCTCAGGCCCAACATAATACAACAATAAAGCGATAGAAACTTGAGTATAACTAAAAAAACCATATAGAACATAGTTTTGATGTTGCAATTTAATCAGCGCGTAATTATTGATCTTAATATTAATTAGTCAAAATCAAGATTATATATACAATTTTAACCTAGCTTTTTTCGGCCATGGATATGTCGGCCACTGGTCAGCCTCCCTTTAGGATTGGTTAGTCTCTCATCGTTCATGATATTAATTTTCCTCCACTTGTCAATACAGATACAATAGCTTTAAATCCTAATTTACCTATCGAATCTATTGTCCTGTCCAACGATAATAATTCCAAGGAAAATATTCAATATGCTAATGTTCTCAAAGCTTCATGTTCGAATAAGAAGATCCCTGCTGGAGTAGAGCCAATTCCAATGAAGAAGGTGTCGTATATTAATGGAATCCCCAGAATTTTGTGGACAGAGAAGGAAGTTGATAGAATGAACACTATTGAAAACTTACAATTTGCAGTGGTTGGCAAATTTTCATATGGTTGGCCAGAATTGGAGGAACTTAGGTTATTGATATCTAAACAATGCAATATCAAAGGAGAATGCAAGATACGGCTTTTAAGGGATATACATGTTCTGATAAGATTGGATCAACAAGAAGATTTCATCAATTTGATGTCTAAGAACATATATTATTTATTGGCCAATGACGGTTATTCTTATGCTATGAGGCCTTTAATATATGATGCTAAATTTAAGGTGAATGAAGAAACTACTCAGGCTATGGCATGGATATCTTTCCCTGACTTAAAACCCACTTATTTTGTGAAAGAAGCACTTTTTTCTCTTGCATCTGCGGTTGGTAAACCTTTGAATCTTGACATGGCTACAATAAAAAAAACAAGGCCTAGTTGTGCTAGGGTTAAGGTGCAAGTGGATCTATTACTTGAATTTCCTAAGTTCGTGGAGATGGAAATTGTGAATGAGGAGACAAAGGAATCAAGGCTTGAGAAAGTTCGTATTCACTACGATATGTTACCAAAGTATTGTACTAACTGTAAAGTGCAAGGTCATGAAGAGGAAGAATGTACAATACTACACCCTGAGCTTAAGAGCACAATTACACCAGTTGAAGAGGAGGGCACAAAGACTGATGAGCAACATGTACATCCAAATAATCATAGCGAGGAGAAAGCAAAAGCTTTTCAAGAAGGCAGAAGGCAAACGACTGTGCGAAGATACTGGAACCCCACCAATAGACGGTTTAATAAGGAGAAGAATCAACTGATAAGTGAGAAGGCTTTCACACCTGTGAAAGAAATTAATACTCAAAACACTTTTACTGTTCTAGAAGATAATGAAGAGGGACAAGATAATAATAGGACAAAGAAACTAGTACAAGAGGAAGAAATTGATCACTTCAAAGAGAATAATAAATCAACAAAAGAGGAGATATTGAAACAAAAGAATCAACATCATTCTTCTACTAGGGACTGGATTATTCATGCCTTTGCAAATTATCAAGGAAAGGGAACTGGGAATAATAACAAATCCCAAAACAAATCGAAAAACAGTAATAATGAGGTGGGAAGTGCTGGTGGTTTAAACAGTGTTATAAGCTCCACAGAAGATCCAATAGTTGTTGATTTGCCTGGTGAAGAATCTGCACTAGCACAAGTTCAAAAGCATAATGAAAACAATCAATATGTTGGTCATGAAAATATTGACAACAATGTTCAAAGCAATGCAATGGTGGTGCAAGAAAACAAAGAGGAGTACAGTAGTAGAGACTGGATGGCTATGGGAGAGGTAAAATATGTTGTTCCCTTGCAAGTTGTAGCTGCAGATTCTGATGAGAAAACACATGTACCAGAATCAAAACAATTACTTTATGGAGAAAATAGTGTAACTGGGGGACAAAAAATCACCTCCCATGGAGAAATTACATGCTATTATATCTTATCAGATCCAATAGGAGAAAGGAATTACTACAGAACAGAATGAGGATAAAATTGTAAAACCCCGTATCCTAGATAGACCAAAATGCAGACTTTGAGAAGTTGCAGGTGCAACCCACGGTTGCCATCCACAGACCATAGGTCAGGCCACGGTCCGTGTTGGTGGTCCGTGGTTCACCACTGCAACCCCTCTCCAAACCCAGCTCAGAAATTGGTTAAGTCTCGACCCACGGACAGACCTACGGTCCGTAGGTCAGACCACGGTCCGTGGTTTGTGTCCGTGGATCAAGATTCTTTTACCTAGCCTCTGACATGAACTACGGTCGACCAGCATGAACCGTTATTCAATCCACGGTCCATAGGTCTGACTGTAGATGAGGGTCAACAGCCAGTTAGATGAAAGTTATTGATTGGATCAGCTTCAGATGGTCATAACTTTTAGCACAAAAGGAATTATGTGTCTCATGAATTATGATATGATAGATAATTGAATCCTCTTTCCAACGCCACCGAGTTTGTTAAAATGCAACCTCCGAGTAAAAAGTTATGCTCGTTTAGTGAAGCCCTGTTGGGCAGACTGACCGACAGACCGTCGATTGAATGACGGCCCGTCAGTCCAATCCGTCGATCACTCCGACAGCAGTTAAGTCAAGGATCTTTTTTGGACTTTTCCTTTTTCGTTTAACCCCTAAGATATGTCGTTTAGACCCTAAATCATGAAGTTTTAGTCAGTTTAAGCCTAGAAACATAACTAGAACTTACCTAAGTCAAATCATTAATCGAACTTAGAAAAATTAGAGCGTAAGAGGAGAAGAGAAGTCAAGAACCCTAGTTCAAGAACGCAACAAGTTTTCTTCAGTTCCAACCCTGAAATCAAAGGATTTCTCCATGAAATTCGTCACCAGGTATGTGGAATTTCACTAGTGGGTTCCTTTCACCCATTAGGTCCCTAGTTTCAGTCAGTTTCTTGATTCCCTTATTATGACTAGACCTAGGGTTTCTTGAATGTTAGAATTATTGGGTTCTTAGCTGTTAGAATGATCAAATCAGATTAGTATGTTAATATTCAGTTTATTGCATGAATTCCAGAACCCTAGCTATGTATTTCTTTAGTTCTTGAATTACACATGCTAGGTCAGATATTTCATTTATTCAGTTATACATGCCTCAGTTTATTAATGCATCAATATCAGTTTAATTATTGCATTCTCAGTTTGCATGTTCAGTTCGAGCTATCCAGTAATTTACAGAAATTCAGTCATAACCAGTAAACCACTTAATTCATTGGGAGTAACATAATACCGAGTTGGACTAGGGTTCAACGTACCCATATAGTCCCAGAACTATGAGCCACGTAGGTGTAAGTCCCCTCTGTGGGCAACATCAGTTTAGTGATCACGCCAGTCATGCCTCTATACCTTTGGCCAGGTATATTGGGTCCTCTCGATAGGGAGTATACATTGGACTCCACATTTAGCTCATGTGGTTTTATTATTGGTTATTAGTAGCTCCCACAGTTCAGTCAGACTCTATTGCATTGACCACATTTACATTTCATTCAGTATTCAGTCAGCATGTTATAAATTGGTCACTGCATTCAGTTATCTCAGCATTCAGTATTTATATCATGATCAGATTATGTCATTGCTTATTTGCTTTGTTCAGTTATGATGTTATTTCAGCTTTATTCTATCTTGCATGCTCAGT
>JAJOOS010005946.1:0-43104 GCA_029582725.1 Solanum chiquidenum | reverse complement strand
AAAAAAATATATATTTATCACTAATTTAGTTTTAGTAAATAAGCAAATGAAGTTTAGTATTTTTCTTAATTATTTCTTACTCATATAATCTAGATATTTTTATTTTTTTTACTAATCTAACAATAGTTAATTCATATTTTATTTTTGTAAATTTTTTTTCAGAAAAATAAAATAAATTCCCACCAGCAATTCTTTTGCTTTATCTCAAAGTTTCCCTTCTTCATTTCCCGCCAAACACCAGAAAAACCTTCTAAATCTCGACGAGAGAGAGCAACAAAAACCAGAAAATGGAGAAATCCGGCGGCGGCGGCGATTCAGCGCCTACCGGGTGCTACAAGTGCGGTCGTCCAGGTCACTGGTCAAGAGATTGTCCGTCCAATCCAAGCAGTTCAGACAAATCTAATCCTAATACGACGAAGTATGCTTCAAAGACCGGATCCGACGCCGGCGACGGTTCTGTTGCCGTTGCCGTTGCCGGAGCTTCTGCTTCTAAGCCGAAGAAGGTCCCGAGGTCAATGCCTAAGCTAACACCGGATATCCTTCTCTCTGATAAAGGACTTGGATACGTTCTCCGTCATTTTCCTCGTGGTTTCAAATATCGCGGTCGCGGTCATGAGGTACTTTGTGCTTTCAAATAAGTTACTGCATCCGCTGTCTCTGAGACTAGATCTTTTGATTCACTGAAGTACAAATTTTGTTTGCTGTATCTATATATACTCTTCCTATAATTTTGTTCCTTTTTGTTGGAATTATTTTGCATTTGTGTAGTTAAACTGCAAGTAGATGATATTCCTTTTTATGACTGATAGTGAATCCATGTCATTCAATTAAATTCTGCAAGTCTTGTATCAGAGTGTCCATTCTTTCTTGATGCATTTGGTGAGTAGTAGAGTCTGTTTTCACCCATCCTCTATTGTAGCCTTTGTTAACACACCATTTGAATCCATAGAGTAAAGCTTGTGCTTCAGCCATGTTACTAGTACCTTGACCCAAGTTCATTGAGTAAGCAAAAAAATGGTGCCTTGGCTGTCTCTGATTATTCCTCCACTGCCACATCTTCCCCTAATGCAACTTCATCACTGTTGAGCTTTATAGAAATCTCAGGAGGGTTGAGCCATGTGACCATGACTGTAGATCTTTTGTGGATATCTGCATCAAACACCTGACATAGGCTATTCCAGTTTTCACCTATCCTTGCTTTACCAAATTTCTTCTGTGTAACCTGCAAGATTGTATAAACAATGTTAGGTTTGGTTCTGTAAATTGAATGCCTTTCACCTCAAATTTGTTGTTGCACGTTGCTCTCCATAGTTCCCAACTAATTATAAGCTTTCGTTGTAAAAGCTGCAACGGGATTTTTAGTCTTCAAGTTCCACCAGTTGAGCAATAGCATTTTAAGAGAGTTGTGTCCGTGTCCAATTCCCAGAGGTCATGCAAAAACATTCCAGATTATCTTAGCAGGCTGAACTGGTGCTGAATTTCCCGGTAGAAGTTCCAATCCAGATAGAAAGATCATCCTTGTTACTGTTCAGATTGATAGTCAAGCTGCTGATCATATTCTTATATTCTGTGGACAGTTGATATTGCAGAGCACCACAGTGCCAAATTCCATTCTTAAACACTGAGTTGAGCTTTATTTGACTTTGTTCACTACCACTAGGGAGCAGATGGTATAGGAGGGTCCAAGCTAGACCCATTATCAAACCAGAATGACACATCCCCTTTCCCTAGTTTCCAATAAATAAATTTCTCAGTATTGTGTTTGATCCCACAAAGATATTTCCAGTATTGGGAGTTGCCTTTAATCCATTGGACATCAAGAGGATGCTGATTATTCCAGTATTTTGCTTTCATGAAATCACTCCAAAGAGATTCAAAGGTTCTGAGCTTCCACCACTGTTCGAATTTAAAAAGCAATGCAAATGTCTTCAATCCAATGGTGCTTGTTACCAGTTTCTTGGACAGACCAAAAGAACCTAGCTACACGTTTTTCAATAAATTCCAAAGTCAATTTTGGAGGGTCAACAACACTGAGAAGATGAGTAGGTAGAGCTTAGAGGACATGTCTGATAAAGATTGCTCTACCACCAAGTGATAAAATTTAGAGTGCCGACCTCTAATTCTACTAGTGATGTTTTTGACAATGTTATTGTAGTAAGCCACTTTTTTTCCTCTCAGTAACCAAGGGACAACCAAGGTAGTATTAATTCTATTTTCCTTGAAACATTTTGTGGCAGTAAGTAAACTTATTTTCTCTGTATTACTTGTAAGTTGAAAAGCGAAGTACACAATCATTCATCTGGTGCCTCTTTAAGATGGTAAGTTTGATTGCTTGCATGAAGATGGTGATTGTTATAATGCTTAAGTCCATCATTTTGGTTAAGGATATACAGTCCTTTCAGTTGTACTCTTGCGCTATAGTATGAAATTTTTTGGAAGCGTATGTACTTATACTAGTGGTACTCTAGCATCAGAGTGATTTGTTTATAATGCAATCTTACCTGGGTGCAGGTTGCTGATTTGGGTCACCTACTTGGCTTATATGCTGAATGGCATGCGGGTTTGCTTCCTTATTACTCATTTGATCAATTCATACACAAGGTGGAAAAGCTTGGTGGCTCAAAGAGAGTCAAGGTAACTGCTTTCACTTCCCCAGCTTTGATATTCAATTATGTTAGATATACTTGTCATGAAATGTGTGCTATCTTTCAATTTAAAAATATTATTTCTTTTCTTTCACTAGAGCTAAGTTTCAGCATGATTAAATGGAATATATGGAGGAGAAGTTTCTTAGAAAATGGAGACCCTTTAAACATGTATAAATAAAATACTTGGTCTTGAAAATAAAATACCGACAATGCTCTTCAACCCTAAGTCAACGAGACGCTAGATCTATTTTTGCTATACTTTTATGATGTTTTGAGAAGTAGAATGTATCTGCATCTTGTAAATTTGACAACATCTGTGGTCAAGAAGTCATCCAAATTTTTGATATTCTCTTGATTGTGTTAGTTTGATTTTTGTGAATAGATAGCTCATTACTTAAATCATCTGCATCTTTTCTGTCATATAAGAACTAAGGGGTAATTATTGTTTTAGGTGGACAATCCTAAATATAACTGCTATTTTTTTTTTGTAGTTTTGTGCATATGCACACTTCAATTTCTTAACATGAATCTCTTTGGTATAATTTACAAAATATCTCATTATAGTAAATTTGAGCGACAAGGCCATCAGGTAAGACTCAGTTTTTCCTGCTTGGTAACTCTCTTTACATGCTTAATGCTTAATGCTTAATGGTGGTAAATTTATTATCATGACAGTTTATAAGATGTTCATCTCCTTTGTGCTAGTGTCTTCTCCTGCCATATACTATCGGTTTTGGTATCAAACCATGAAAAGGATGATATATCAACAACATTTTTGAAGTAACAATTGGATAATGTGGAATGTCATCCTTCAATCCCTGAAAAATCACGTCATATCACTTCAAAGTCCTCCGATGTTTATGGTCTCGTGTTATTCTTGCAAGGCTTCCTTGAGACACACTCATGCCATTTTGGGGTATAGCTTGCTTAGCAAATCATTCATCTGCATCCTACAGCCTGCAAGAAAAAATAGAACATTATAACCCTTTCGACACTATGCAAGTTAAAAGCAGAATAAATAGGGTCCACAACTTCACATATGTTTATGATTACGTGCAAAATCATCCTTTAGGATTTCTTCGTAAAATTGATTGCCATAAGAACTTAACCAAGTCATTTCATACATAGCATTCTGTTGTGGAAAGCCTGTTACATGAGCTTAACATTCAATCAACACAGTTTACATAGCTGACTTTTAACCAGATGTCTCTCTCCATTTGCTGCAACAGGGCATCTTCCCCAATATATGATGATTGAAAGATAATTTATTGTATGACCTTCACTGAACACATGATATGAGTGTTAAAGATTTTATGTTTAATTATCAAGCTTACTAGGGTTTCTTTTTCTTTGAACAGTTATGCATGAAAGGACTACGAGACAGGGTTGCCGATGGGGTGGATCCTGCAAAGCTGTATGAGCCGCAAGGACAAGAACAAGAAATAAATCAACAGGGTACATCTCCATCAGTTCCTATTCTTTAAGTAATTCTTATTTCTAATCTCAAATTACTTCCAGCCTGGGAAAGCAGCAATATATGACGACTTCAGTATTTTAGACACCTCCATTGAAATTTTTTGTATCACTCTCTTTGCTTTTGTATCACAATGCGTATATAAAGTTTGAAAGTATGACGACTTCAGTATTTTAGATACTTAACTTTAATATTTTAAAGACTGTTTAAGTTTTAGAATAATGGTTTGAGGAGTTTTTCAAGTGAAATAATAGTTTCTATTTTCAAACATTTTTAGAAAGTTTTTTTTTTTTTGAGAAAGGTTTCTTTTCTCAAACTTCCAACTTTTACAAACACTATCCAAGTCAAGTTATGTCCAAACACAGCCTCTACTTCAAAGTACGCTTTTCCAACTTCAACTTCCGAATACTCTTTTTCAACTTCATCCAAAATTCTAAATATTGTCAAAATGGCTACCTACTTAAATTAGGAAGAGGAAATATAGCTGTCTGGTAATTTTAAGAGATATTAAACTAACATATATCAAATGTGAATTTTGATTCTCTCATTGCAGAGTGCTTCATTTTACTTTTGACTCTCTTTAAGTTTCAATTGTAGTAGTTCTATGTATTAGTCCTCAACTATTACACGACATAAATTCCACTTCTCTGCTGTTTTCCTGGGGTCTGGGGGAAAAGGCCTATTAAAAATCTTACCGGCTTGTACTTTATTCTTCAGTTGTCTATCACGACATGTGTCTATGATCTGTTAATTATGTAAGATTGCATACTATTTGGGATTGAAACATTTAGGCTAAAAATTAAACTTGATAATTAAGAGCTCTCTTGTTACAAATTGTTATGTTTTGGTACACAGTTAAGGCCAGTTGACATTCTAGTTTTTAAAGTTCAACGTCTAATATACACATATATTAGCCCCTTCCTTCTCTTTAAACCTATGTTGCTCGTACTCTTCAAAGATATCGACGGGTGCATGTCGGATCCTCCAAAAGTAGTGCATTTTTGAAGAATCCGACACGGGTGTGGCAGTATATTTGGAGAGTCCGAGCAACATTGCTTTAAACATTGAAGAATTGCTTTGATGAACAAATAATTTCATTGAATCCTGTAGAGTTCGAGAAGATACATATGTTTGTCTTCAAAACTAAGTATTATTTTTTCTACAGAGTGTGACGTGCCTATTTATGCTGGTAGTCATTTGCAATCATGATGGTCACTTTCAAGTGCACTTTTTGTTGATTCTGTGAATAGCAAAAGGAGAAATCATGATATGTGTTATCCATAAATAAATTTGCTCTTCTACTTATGAATGCTTGGATTTGAAATCAGAAATTGCATCTCTGCTATATTTGTCTGCAGAATTCAAGGACTCAGAACCAACTGATTATCCAGAAGATACAACGCAAAATGCAAATCCTAAAGATGATCAAGAAATCATGCTTAATGATATGTGGGAGAAGGCAATTGAGGTAACCATAATGAAAATTACAACAGATTTATGTCAGTGTTTGTCTTATTTCCAAACATATCTATTAAGTGTTTACTTTGTCTGGCATACTTAAACCCCAATTCTTACATCTAATCAGTGATCATTATTCCCTACTAGGAAGCATAAATAGTAGTATACACTAATGCTTTGGAAGTGATGCCAAAGTAATGCGGCCAGATTTCTATGATCCCGAAAACTTCTACCAGGTTCATATCAATGCCCTTGGTACTAAATGGGATAAAATTGCCATCTTAACTCCCAAAATAAGACCCAGCAGCCCTTTTTCTTGAATCACCCCTGGTCTAATAAACTAACCCTGTTCCTTGTCTATTTATTTTCCTTGTTATGAAATTATATGCAGCTGGATACAATGTACACTTCCACAATAGTACACCTGGAAAGTGAGTTGCGTAGGTAGAGACCAAAATCAACCCAGCCCTTGAAACAATTTGCCTACCCTAGTAAGCCTCTCCATGTGCCATCAGAGGAATTGCCATATAGACCGTTAAAGGTAGTGCAACAGATGGGAGATTCAATCAATTCATTCTAGTGATTTCTTATGTATACCTATATCAAATTATCTGAACACCAGAGAGTAGATTATGGTTATTCCTGTAGCTAGAGCTTAAGGAAAATATCAAGCTTGATCTGCAGAAACCAGGAAATCACTTGCTCTTCAGGTGTATCCAAGGGAGTGCTCCTTGAATTTGAAGTTTTTTACTCGTTGAAGCTTGAGGAGAATAGCTCTTGGACATAATTCTTGGAGAAGTTTGTTAGAAATGTTTAATCTAACATTTCTTGAAAACAATTTTTGTTTGGTTTATTGCTATTTCAGAAACATTTTTGAAACACTTATTGTGTTTGTTACTAATTATTTTAAGAACAGAAAAAATGTTAAAGAACTTCCTTCCAATCATACTATCATATGACGAGAACTCGCTTGATCACTGGATCCCATAGTTACCTATCTGGCAAGTGACTACTATCCTTGCGTAAGTTTTAGTCTCGCGTGCCACACTGGTAGGATTCTACACAAACTTCGGTTACAACCTATTATTATTCACTAGCATCCTTAACTTGCCTACTGCAGCAGATAACCATATTATGTTGTGTATTTGGCAGGAGCCATCTCAACCATTCAATCAAAAAATTGTTGCTGCTGATACATCTTCTGGAGGGAATGATACAGTAAATCAGGCTCCAGATAATGTAGCAAAAAGTTCTGGGGTTATTAACATCTCGGAAGAACAAAGAGCTCGGATGGAGGCTAATAAGTTGAAGGCATTGCAGAGAGCTGCTGCTCGAACTACTCATATCAAGTCTACATAGTTTTTACGTAAAGCTCCATAGAAGTTCCTAACTTATTACTATATCCTTATTGTAAATTATTCACGAGGTTTTTTTTTCTTCATTAAATGCTGAAAATTGTTTCAACTTGAATGTTAACACTCGAGATTGGTCAAAATTCTAAATCATTATTTTACTCTTGATGTTATGTTTTGTTATGCTTTCCATATTATGTGCTATGACTTAGTTGCTCTGTCCTATTTATGTGGTATTTACCTTTTCAATTATTTTGTTATGTGCTACTTGAATCAAGAGTCTTTCAACAACCTCATTGTCTCGGTGAGGTAGGAATAAGGTATGCATACAACACGTTACAAGAGTTAACATGCACAATAGACACTCGAAGCCAAGTGATATACAAACATATAACAGACCTCAAGTGGGCACATGAATTTAACACAATATAAAACTCATGTTAGGAATATGCTAGCCATTCAAGGTTGATGACATGAAATGAACAACTTGAATACTAACTTTCATATCATTAGGAAAATACTCTAACAAGGAGGGTTTCGCTTTAGACACATGTCTCTGAGATAAGACAAGGTTGATTTTTAGTTAAGTGACGTTGTGAGTGTACGTATTATTTGGGCGTCATTTCCTATAAAGAAGTCGACCACGTGACTTGACAAAGTCTCGTGCTATTCGAATGTCGTTTTCTAGCTTTGTTTCCTATGAATTGTTTTATAGCGGTATGGTTATGATGCTTGCTCCGAATAGAAGTCAGCCAACTTTTCTTTTAGATATCGAAATCGACACATGACTTGACAATACAAATATAGTAATTCTATAATGACATACCAAATTATAATTTATGTTATCAATTATATACTCCTTTTGGTTTGACAAAATAGATTTTGTTAAATTAAGTTATAACTAAATTTACTTTTTTATTTATAATTTATTTTAATTTTCATATTTAAATAGTATCCTATAAAACATTTTTTTTTTTTGGTAATTTTTTTTCAAACATCTATATCCCAAAAATAATTCCAACATTTATATTAGTACTACTAAATTCAACCAATGAGACATGCAACTAAAATTACAATCTACCCCCAATAGTCTTCCAAACCTCAACTTTTCGCCATCCCCGTAAAGTCCCTCTTTGTTCTGTATATCGTCTCGCTGTCTCTCACCGTCGCCGTAATAATCATCGTCGCCACCGCCGCCGGCGTAGCTCTATCATCCACCCACTCGATCTCGAAGGTTCGACGGTTAACCCTATCTTCGTCTCCCAAAAATCTACTTGAATTTTCGTTGATTCTTCACAACTTCTGCAATTTCTATCGGTACTGAAATTAGGGGAATTCCAGTGATTTTTGCAGGAATTTTGAAATTCAAAATGTAATGGAATGTTTTATATAGGTATTTGGATTAAGCTTTCTTCAGTTCCTCTCTATGGAAGTGGCTTTTTCTTCCTATGTTCAAAATTGATTTTTTTTAAAAAAATTAATTAGGGCTTTTTATACCCTCATTGAATTTGATTAAGAAAGTTATGTTTTTGTTGTGTTTTTTTAGTTCATTTAGGGGTAAGGTTTGCCTGCACACTACTCTGCTCAGACCCACTTGAGTGATTACAGTGAGTACGTTGTTGTTGTTATTTTAAGTTCATGTATTAAGTCTGATAATTTTTTCATCTTTCATTTGGTTATCATAATAGTTTTAATTAGCTGAGCTTGTTTTTGCTTGTACCTTTTTTCCCCTCTGGCTCAAGAATTTCCCTGTTTTTCTTTGGGTATATTGTTGTTGTAAGGTCATGATCAGAGGATTGATCATTGACTATTTCTACTCTAGCTGTTGACTTGCCACAATATTCATAGTTTACCTGGATTTTGGAACGGCTGTACTTTGGAAGCTCACATTGGCTGAGTTGTTTAAATTAGTTGAACAGTTGTGTCCAGTTTGAAACTTGAGGTGATATTGGGGCATGATCAAGCTTCTGCACCAATGTTTGGGCTTTACTGAAGCTCGGCTTTAGAGAGTTCCTTAGGGGCCTCTTGCTTGAGTATACACCTGGTCAATTAAGTGATTATACCATCTTACTTCTTGGATTTGGTGAATGTAAATGATCATCAATTATGGTTAATGTAATTGTTGTTCAAACATGGAATCAGTTCCTTGGACTGTGTTTTGAACTGCATAATAATATATTTTATTTTATATCCATGTCATACACAGTGATCTAAATTTAATTTGGTTACATCTCCTGTATATCTCTTTTCCAGCTCCGGAATGGGCAACCTGATCACTCACTGTCTTTTATTTGGAGTCAAGTGTAGTATTAATTGGTTTTTTTTTTGTTCTTGTTCAATTTATGCAATGTTGTCGCTCTTTTGAATTATGTGTAGAGTCTGTTTGTTTAGTGATGAAGTTAGTTGGCGTCTTGGTCACTGGGAATGTATTGCTGTTCCTGTCCTTACCCTGTTGTTCAGATACACGAGAATTGGTTTTTGTTATTCTTTTTGCTTATCAGTTGCATCATGTTGTAGCTACTGTTTTTGCGAATTTCCTCTTTCAGATTGCAATTTCTCCTGGAATCTTTTAGATAATGTGATAAACTAGACAGACTCCCTTTTAAATCTTTGGTATTATTTCAACTGTAGGTTTTACAACATTCTCGAATTTGATTGAAAAGCTAATGATGTGTGGGATTCTCAATCATTTGAATGGGTACTGATAGTCCACTTATGAAGTATACCTTATCCAGAAAGATACAAGAAAAAAAATGAATTTTCAGCAAATGTCGGGGCAGATTTCAGGGCAGGTTCCAAATCAAAGTGGCACTTCTTTGCCTGGGCTACCCCAGCAGAATGGAAATCCTTCTCCTACGCAGATGCAAAATCCAAGTGTTCATCGTACTATTCCCAATATGGAGTCTGAGCTCGTGAGAGTTCGCAAATCTATTTCACGAAAGATGTAAGATATTATATTTCTTGTCTTTTTTCTTTTGATCTTAAAATCAACAAAGGAAGATATTTTTTTTTTGAACTTGTGTAATTATTTTTTGAACTTGATCAACAAAGGAAGATATCATTTTTCCTTCTAAATAAAAAGGAAGATATCTTATATATCTAGGCATCCATTAGTATTTTCTTAAGGCAATTTATTTCTTCCTTAATCCTGTTAGGGAGGGATGTGTGGAGTTGGATGGTGTAGACTCAGGCTGAGGTGAAGAGCTACTAATGACCAACTTGTTTGCATTATTTTAACACATTTTTCTTTGATAACTAAGTCTACTTCAATGCTGAAAGAATTGTTGGTGGAGGTCATATGTGAAAAATAGAGGTTGGATACACATATTTTGCTCTTTAAGTTACTCCAGTACGATTATATGAAAAGCCAAGTCTTCTGCTAGCATTGGTTTTTTAGGGAGGCAAAACGGACTGTTAAATTTTCGTTTGCTGGGTCCCTTGCCATTCTCTAGCTCATGTAAATCACCGACTCTCTTGAAAGCTCCTTCAACAAGCTATTGTTCTGTTTTGATTGGGAAAGTTTATACAAGTATTTTTAGTTAGGAATTTTAGAAAGGACTTCAACTTCGAAATACTAGAGTACGTAGTTGATATTTAGACACAACAATAGAATATGATGAAAGAGAGTAGTTTGAGGTGTTTAGCTATTGCAAAATCTTGTGGTGGGGTTTGTAATCTGCTCTTTTATTACCAAACACTGATTGATTTTGGGAGGTTGTAACTTCCCTTAAGAGCTTAAGAAGTAAATCAATATTGACCTTACTTATTGTGGGGTAAGCCAACCTGGTGCATGAAATCTTCTGGTTTCTACGGAACACATACCTTTGATCCCTCTATTTCTTTTGCAAACCATCTGAAAATGTATTTCGAGCAAGTAATAAATGTCCGGCATGGTATTTTAAGGACTTGAAACTGTCCCGCACATGAGAATAAACACTTTATAAATGCACAGGGATATGGTGTGTGAACGTATAGAGCTTCTTGGGTGCTTTTGACAACTTGAATTATGTTGTTTAATGAGCTTATTGGTTCATTATTTTCAGGTTCTCTATAATGTACTCTCTGTTCAATTGGTCCAAAAAGATGCTCTTGTTTTTGGATTGTTCATGATTCTTCTTCCAAACTTCCCAATTATTTGTTAAATCTCTTTTTCATGGAATTGATTCTTCCGCATTGCTGCTGAGTTAACTGATGATAGCTGATGCGAACCTTTCAACTTTTCTATTGTCCAGCTATGATTATCTCATTCGGCGGCAGCAGCAGCAGCAGCAGCAAATCCAGGAGATGCAACATCAGAGGATTTTGGATCTAGTTAAACGCCTGGAGGAAAGCTTGTTTAAGAGTGCTTCGACAAAGGTTTACTGCTGTTCCATTTTTGTTTATTATTTAGTACGACGTAAAAAATTGTGCTATCATGGGAAGTCATTTATATTCATTTTGTGAATGATGCTTCATCTTTTTCATGCTTTTAGGAGGAGTATATGGATCTATCGACTCTGGAGAACCGATTACTTTCTGTGATTAAACGCCTTCCTCGGAATAATCATAGCCAACAATTCTCCCACATAAATTCATCTGCCTCCATTGGTACAATGATACCAACTCCAGGCATGCCCCGAAGTTTGAATGCGTCCCTTATTGGGACATCATCTGTCGACAGTTCTGTGACTGCCGGAAGTACTATTACATCCCCTGCAGTTAACTCTGGAAACTTCGTGCGGACAACCAATTTCCCCTCTGGCAGTATGCATGGTGTTTCATTTATTTATGCTGATGATATTACTTTTAGGCATTATTTCTTTCCAAATAATAAGATATTTACTTCACTCTGGTGTAACAGAACTCATCCTTGCAGGCCCCTTGGCAAATGGATATCAGCAGTCTACATCCAATTTCTCAATCAATTCTGGTGGGAACAACCTGGTACCATCCATGGGTGGACAAAGAATAACAAGCCAAATGATTCCCACTCCTGGGTTTAGTAATAGTGATAAGTCCAATAATAATACCAGTGCACAATCTCACATCAATTTGGAATCATCTAATGGTGGTGCTGCCTTTTCTGGGGCTGATTCCACAACCGTGTCACAGACACTACAACAAAAGCAAAATGTTTCTGGTCAAAACAGCCGTATACTGCATACACTTGGCAGCCATATGCGTGGTGGAATCAGGTCAGGATTGCAGAATAGATCCTATGGACAGTCAACTGCGCCTCTGAATGAGGGGCTTGGAGTGATTGGGAACAATTTGCAGCATTTGAATGGTCCTGCAACCTCTGAGGGTTATACATCCGCTACCATGCATGGAGACTCCCCAAAGTCACTACCTCAACATTTTGATGAACATCAGCGACCAGAAATGCAAGGTGACTCCTCAGCACAACACATACCTTTAAGCTAATTCCTGCAATATGCTACTTCCCATATTTTGATATGCTAGAAGTATTTCATTGTTTTGATAACAGGTGATAAATATGGTATTAGCAAACTGAAACTTAAGTGTCTGAAACTTGTATACTCCTGTGTCTTCTGCAGGCACAGTCATCAGTAGTCAGAGCTTGAGTGCTGTAGCCTTACAGTCCATGTCAAAAACAAACTCCCCTTTGATGAGCAATACGTCGAACTTGACTGCCTCTCAGCAGATGCCAAATGCAAAGGTTCAACCTGTCGTTCAATCGGAGAAGATGAACTTTCAGTCCCAGCATTATCTGGGAGATGCCCATTTATCTTCTCATCAGCCTCAACAATATCAACAGCAGCCTCAGCAATTTCAGCATCAACATAAGTTTGCTCAACATTTATCCCAACAGAAGCTACAAAGTCAGCAGCAACAACTTGTGTTAAGGAGCAGTGCTGTTGGAGCTCAGCTGCCATCTAATCCTGGTACTCAAGTAAAATCGGAGCCTGAAAATCATGATGAGGCCCTGCAAAATCAGTTTCAACAGAAAACCGTTGGAGAGCAATCTAAAGGTAATCAATTGCTTCTCTAATTTAGCCAGCATCCATCTGTTCATTACTTTCTCAGTCTTCAGATCCAATGCAACAATGTTGCATCCAAAATTACTGATTCTTGGTTTAAGCCATCTCTCTAACAGCGTTTATGCAGGTGCAGTATTGCAGGGTGAACGGCATCCGAAATCTCAAGATGGGTCTCAGATACCAGGTAGCTTCTTTGAACCGAATGCTCAAGAGGAATTGCGTCAGAGAACTTCCACGCAAGAGGAAGCTCAGCCCAATAATTTATCTACAGGGGGATCTTTGGCCAGTCAATCTGTTGCTAATAGAATAGTTGAAACCAATAATTCGAGCAGTGCCATGCGCAGATCTGGTAATGTTCCTCGTGAACGGCAGTATGTTAATCAGCAGAGGTGGCTGTTGTTTTTGATTCATGCACGTCGATGTTCTGCTCCTGAAGGAAAATGCCCTGAAACCAATTGCATACATGCACAAAAACTATTGAGGCATATGGAAAGATGCAGTAAATTTGATTGCCGGTATCTTCGGTGCCCTGAAACAAAGGTTTTAATTAATCATTATAGGCAGTGCAAGAATGTAAACTGTCCCGTTTGCATTCCAGTCAAGAAATTTATGCAGACACAACATAAAGTTTTTGGTCGTCCTGGCTATATTTCTGATTTGACAAATTCCCTCAATGGTATTTGTAGAACCTATGATGCTTTTGAAACTGCTTCTAAGTTGACTGGCAACCCGAGTCCAGTGGCAGTTAAAACTCCAGAAGATTTGCAGCCTTCTCTTAAACGCATGAAGATAGAGCCATCTTCTCAACCTCATATCTTGGAAATTGAAAATTTTGTGCCTTTTTCGGCCTGTGAGTCTAATGTTTTGCAAGATACTCAGTTTGTTGAACAGAATGATGCTGTGGTAATGAAGGCTGAAGTCACTGAAGTAAAGATGGAAGCTTTTGCAAATGCTGTGCAAGTTGGCCCTGGTAGTACTGATATAGCAAAGAATAATTTGGATGATAAATACACCCAAAGGCCTGCTTGTGATTCTCTTGCATCAAGTACTCCAGGTTGTCTTGTGAAGGAGGAAAATGTTAATACTGAGAAGGACATAGATCAGCCTAAACAGGAAAATACATCAGCGCCCTCTGAAAGTACAAGTGGCTCAAAATCTGGGAAGCCTAAAATAAAGGGTGTCTCGATGATGGAACTTTTTACCCCAGAGCAGGTCCGGGAACACATTAAAGGTCTGAGACAATGGATAGGCCAGGTCAGTCAAATATATTTCGGGCACGCTACATTTTGGAATTGTGCAGTTTGGTTGTTCAAGAAATTGTCATTTAAACGAGTGATTTACTTTCTTTTCTTTTTCTAGATAAGAACTTGATAACCAGTTAGTTAAAAATCCGGATGTTCGGTAACCTTCCCTATGAAGAAGTGGCCTGAGTTGCTTAAAAGATTAAATAGAGAACATGTTTTCAGAAATTCTTTGTTCTTTTAGCATTTCTACACCTTGACCAAGTATTCTAAAGGTATGAGGCATACTGTGAAGTGAGATTTATATTTCTTTGATCTGAAATGATTCTTTCAATGTCAAGAGCATGCGGTTGCTGTCCTAACTGCTGGTCAGATCATTCATAATTTGTTGAAAGCACTCAAGGGTGTCGCCCAGTGGTCAATGAATCTGGAATAGACCATGGAAGACCAGGGTTCAAATCCTAGCAGAAGCCAAAAAATGCTTTCTTTATTTCTCTCTATGCCTGATGAAGTTACGTGGTACTTGTACTGGTTGGAGATAGCAGGTGCCCGGTAGGTTAGTCGAGGAGCAGGTGCCAGGCAAGCTCCCCCATAACACCATTGTTATAAATATATATATTTTAAAATTAATAGTTTGTTTTCCTCTAGCTGAAGTTGGAAGAAGAACAATGGGTAATTCGGGTAGTTATGTGTCTAATTATCTTTCTAGTCAGTAAGTGGCTAATAAGATCTGTCAGACCTTAGTAGTTGTCAAATGTCAAGTACTATTTCAAAGTTACCTGTTTCAAAAAAAAATGTCAAGTACTATAAGGCTTAACTAAGAGTTGCTGATGATAATGAAGTGCTATGCTATTTACAGGAAATGTACTATTTTAACTTCTTTCATGTAATCCTTCTACCATGTCGTGTAGACTCAATAAAACTGTTTACCGCTCATTTCTTTTTCTATTGATCTTCAGTGCATGTAGTTTGACAAGCGGCTGATTTGTTGCTATATATGGTCTTCATTTTGGTGACATGTTTGGTTTTTATTTCTAATCTGTATGAGTAAACTTGTTCCTTTTTGTTCTGTTCTGCTTGACAGAGCAAAGCAAAAGCAGAAAAAAATCAAGCAATGGAGCATTCTATGAGTGAAAATTCTTGTCAGTTATGTGCAGTTGAGAAGCTAAATTTTGAACCTCCACCCATATATTGTACTCCATGTGGTACTCGTATTAAACGTAATGCGATGTATTATACCATTGGAGCCGGTGATACACGACACTACTTTTGCATTCCATGTTATAATGAGGCCCGTGGAGACACCATCGTTGTTGATGGAACCAGCGTTCCAAAGGCGAGGATGGAGAAAAAGAGGAATGATGAGGAGACTGAAGAATGGGTATCTTTCTAGACTCTTTGCATTTTATTTGACAAATATAGTATCTTATTTTCTTTTTATATAAGAGAGAATTGAGGCTGAAGAAGACAGCAGTCCGTCGACGTGCCTGCTTCAACAAGGGTATTTTTGGAAGAAGAAAAAAAAACACCTTTTTTGTTTCACTTAATTTTAAATATGTACAACTTTTCCAAAATTGCGGGACCTACTTTAGCTACACCCTTTAGTTTTAAATTCATGTCCTGTAGTTATAGTTTTATTATTTTGAATGTAATTGATATTTGTTTAAATTTTGTAACTACTTCGAGTAAAAAATTGACGGTCGATGAAGAAAAATATTTCAATTAAGGACATCCCAATGGCTTCCTTCACTTTAGGTTTTCGAGAAAAAAGAATGAGATGACTTATTACCACACACACCCACACACACATATATATATATATAAATTATTTTAGAGCAAAAATTTCAAATTATTTAATCAACACCACTTAAATTTACCAATATTAGTAATTTTCTCGGTATTCATTTTACACTAAATATGATATGATGATTTACTACCACACATATATACATATGTATAGCTTATGTGAGATAGAAAATTTAAAATCATTTAACTAAAACCACTTAAAAAAGTAAGTTTGTGAACAAATATTGGGCCTGTGCACAACACAGGTCGATGCTTTTTGTCAATAACATGTTTCTTTTCTTGTAGTTTTAATTTTTATTGGTCCCGTTACATAAGTGGTTACTGCTTTGCGCAGTGGGTGCAATGTGATAAATGTGAAGCTTGGCAACATCAGATTTGTGCTTTATTTAATGGTAGAAGGAATGATGGTGGGCAAGCTGAGTATACCTGTCCCAATTGCTACGTAGCAGAAGTTGAAAAAGGTGAGCGCAAGCCCTTACCACAAAGTGCTGTTCTTGTAGCAAAAGATCTGCCTCAAACAACTCTCAGCGATCACATTGAGAAACGATTAGCTAATAGTTTGAAGGAGGAACGGGAAAAAAGAGCAAAGCGTGAAGGAAAAGGTTATGATGAGGTAAGTCAATTGGCTTGACTTGTTAATGTTTTGCAGTATAAAATGATTAATGCATTGAGACTTGATTCCTTTGATAAGTAAACAACAACATCAACTACTACTGCACTCAGTTCCAAACAAGTTGGGGTTGATTATGTGAATTCCGACCGACCATGTTTGTCCATTTAAATTAATCTCAGTCCAAAATTGCATTAAATAAATAAATAAAAAAGTTCTAGAAGTTCTCTCTATTTATAATGACATAAATTCTATGTTGGGGCAAAAACAGTTCTAGATAGCATGCCTAAACATTCAATAAAACCTTGTCACTTTATTTTTTTGATTAGGTAAATAATTTTATTAGAAATTGGGGGAAACCCCAGTATACTTTATCACTTTATAACAAATGACTCCTAGAAAGCATAGGATCTAAAGTACACATACTTACATGGTTAAAACACATACCCAGCTAATTGATATCATTTATATAGATCTTTTTGTTCCATTATGCTCTATCCTTCACGAAGTTTGCGTGGATTCCAAGGAATTGGAGGCCCTTTGAGGCTACTTTTCCATGTGATTTTAGGTCTTGCTTGTCCTCCTAAACACCTTCACCCACCACCGTTTCCGACTTACTGATTGGTGCATTTGAAGGTTGATGCCTTCACCAAATTATCTCAAGCAACTGTCTCATTTCATCCTTAATAGGTGCTAATAAGTACTTCCTACACTTTCTGACTAATGTGATCACTTTTAGTCTTTTTATAATCTTGTATGGTCATACATCCATCTTAGTATTTGGAATACAGTTTTTGTGGATGTGTTGAATTTAACAATTTAACATTCAATCCATATAACATTACTGTGCTTATAACTGTTCGATAGAACTTACCTTTTACTTTGGTAAGCATCGTTATCACGTAACACTCAGTTAAAACCTCTCCATTTCAACCATGGAGGGTAGTTGTATTATATAAAAATTAATAGGCCCAGACATCCACAATCAAGGTCTGATTCTTTCTGTGGATGCTGCTTTTGTCACTTTAACCTGTATTGTTGTTATAGTCCAGTTGATTAGGACCAGTCTTCTAGAGGGAGAAATTAGAAATTAAAGTTCTAGGGTGCTGATCTGCAGCTATAAGTGTCGGAGATGTTTGTAAGTGAATTTGCATCTCTCTGTAGCTCATGGAGTTTGAGCTATTATTAGTGAACAAGTCAACTGTTGTCAGCCTTTTTTCCATCAATGCTTCTTTCTCATTGGGAAAAAATATCATCTTTAGCTTTTTCTAACTTCTGTTTCTGCATTTAGTATTTGGCAGTGGTGTTAACAAGTTCACTTGTGCCTTCCTAATTTTGCTCCTACTTATATTTGTTTGCAGGTTCCTGGAGCAGAAGGACTTGTTGTAAGAATTGTGTCGTCAGTGGACAAAAAGTTAGAAGTGAAACCACGGTTTCTTGAGATATTTCAGGAAGAGAACTATCCGCTGGAGTTCCCGTATAAATCAAAGGTACCTTCAAGCAGAACTGAATCATGCTCATGAATGTCAATTCGGGTTTAATGATTTGAATGAATGTCACATATCTTTATCTGGCACTATGATACTGAGAATTAGTTGCAGGAGTATCTCGATAACTTTTATTTTGAAAAGGTAAGAAGATTTTAAAGAAAATAAGCAACAAAGGATGTGCTGTAGCAGTCGGTACACTATTTACAGAAGAAAAAACAGCAAATCATGCCCGTTTTTATTTAATTTCCTAGTCTTTTAGGGATTTTATCACCTGCATAACTGATTCAACATTATTCACATGTTCCAATCTACACCATGAGCGAAACAAATAAATACACATTTAAACTTCATGTTTTTTTTTTTTGAAACTGGAGCATTAAGGGCTATGCTGGCCACCTCCAAAAAACTGTTACAAGAAAGGGAAAAGACTAAAAAGAAATACTTACAGAGAACCTATGAAGTCCACTAATTGGAACTCTTCTATATCCTGTTCTTTACACCAAAAATCTAAAGTAGTAATTACTTTCCATTTGATCTTCTGTATTGTACACTCCTTTCCTTCAAAAATTCTCTGATTCCTTTCTTTCCATATAATCCACCAGTACATGCTGGAACTGTTCTCCACCATCTTTTCTGACTTTTGCTGTCTCCCCTTTTGATCCAGCAACTAAGAAGGTCAGAGGTGTGTTCAGGCATAGTCCAATATTCATTGGCTATGCTTGTAAACAGAGCCCACACCTGAGCAGTTACCTTACAGTGCATGAATAAGTGTTTGTTAGTCTCCAGAGCTTCTTTACAAAGGAGACATCTGGATACTATGTTGATGCGCCTCTTCTGCATTGCCTCATGAGTCAATCATTTTTTCCTAGCAACCAACCAAGTGAAGCACTTCACCTTGGCAGGAGCCACACTTTTCCATATTGTGTTCCAAGGTCCAATGGATCTTCCTGCACTTCTTTTAAGTCCCCAGTTGTATAATCTATTCACAGAAAATACCCCATCTTTGTGATGTCCCCATGCTAATCTGTCTGGCTCTAGAGTAGTACCTGGGAATCCACCAATCAAGCCCAAAAACTCCACCATTCCATCAATCTCCCAGTCATTTAGCAGTCTTCTAAATATTATATTCCAACCTTGTGGTGACCACATCTCCTCTATCTTGCTGTTGGTATTCATGTTTACTATAGAATCAGCAGAATCGTTGAAACATCCACTGTTTCTCTGTCCAAATAGTTCACCAAATGATGCTGGGCCCTTGATCCTATGCCTATGCTTGTTCTTCCTTTGTCCATTTCTGTTCCAGAATCTCAGCAACTCACTTGTTGAACTAGGCATGACCCAATGCTGACCAGTAATATTCCGAAAAAATCTGTCACAGTTGGGTGGTAAGTTTGCAGTGCAATCCATATAGGAGGCATTTACTGCATTGAGCTAGAGGTTTTTTTTGTAGATTGTCATTAGTAAGATAAGCTTCTTTGCTCACAATTCAAGTGAACAGGTTACCTTGAGAGGAGCTTTATAATTCCAGATTTGCTTCCAAGGCCAAGGCTTTTCTAAATTCACTTCTCCTGTGAGATCTCTGTAGCAAGAAGACACTGTAAACATTCCTTTGCTGTTGAGCAACCATCTGATGGCATCTTCCGAGTCACTGAGATTTGAATGGTTGAAAAGTTCAACAGCACTGTTAGCCTCATTGTTCATTGAGATTCCTTCTGGAGCTGATATTCCTTCCTATTCTCTTATTGTCTGCCAAAGAAGCTGAATTATTTGCTGCCAGTAAAAAATGAACAAATCAGGGAACGGGCTCTTCAGTTGCTCAGTTCCATTTGACTTGTCCTTCCAGAAGGAGATCTTCACTTCATTGTCCACCTTGAACCCTATTTTAGACTTAAAACAGGGTCAATGGGTTCTAATGTCTTCCTAAATTAAAACACCTAAGGCAGCTTTAACTTCTCTAGTACGCCATTGCTCCTCTGCTCCATATTTGTTCTTAATCGCACCAACCCAATGGGCATCTACTTCTGAGTACATCTCCTTAACCACTTCCTCCACAGGCTTTTATTCTGAAGTCTGAGATTATTAATCCTCAAACACCATCTGAAGTCTGAGATTCTATTTTTTTTAAGAGAGGTATGATTCCCTCGTAAGAGCATTCAATTTTACCAAATTAAATGTCCTTGTTCAGTTGTCCTTATATTATGGTCAAGAAGAATTTCCTCATTATCTTGTCAATTCTTTTCTTGAGCGTATCAGGTTTAGAAAATAAAGGCATCACAGATGTCTGAAGTGAATCCAGCACACTGTTGACTAGTACCAGTCTCCCTCCCAATGATAGTTACTGCTTCTTTCAACTTGCTAACCTTCTTTCACATTTATGTAAAATCCCTTCCCATATACTATCGGCTCTATGCTTGGCCCCTAAAGGTAATCCAAACTAGAAGCTTTTTCTCCCGTTAATAGCAAGATGCCTAAGTTGATCAACCTTTGCATCACACAATTACCAATGTATCATCTGCATACAATAATGTGAAACATCCAAGAGATTCTGACTGCTATGGTTGACTTTGAAATCTCTTATCCTGCCAATTTACATATGCAACAATCAACATTCTACTATAACCTTCCATCACCAATAGGAATAAGAAAGGAGAAATAGGATCTCCCTGTTGCAATCCTCTTTGAGCTGCAAAAGAATCTACTGATGTCCCATTAACAAGAACAGAATAACTGACTGTGCTGATGTCAAAGACAGCTACTAATGTGATTAGTTTTGAGATAATTAGGTCTGCTTAACTGTTTTGTTCTCCATGATTTCATGTCTTCGATGCAAGAAAGACGAAACTGCAAATGAGGATAAACTCTAATTAGCCTACCGCTAAATGTGTTCCACTGAAGTGGTTAACAAAAGAATTTAAAAGTTGACGTGTTAGCTTCAAGTTAGGTTAAAGGACTAAAACTACACACTTTATTTAATGAAAGGTTAAATGTGCTATATCAATTGAAATAGTAGATGCCAAAAATCGGAATTAGGCAATAACTCAGGGACTAATACTACTATCTTCCTATTTAATAATAAAAATAGTATCTAAATAGTTATTTCTCTTTTAAAACATTTCACTCCATTGGTAAGTACTATATCAATTGAAATATATTACTCAGTAGATGCCAAAACAAAGGACCCGTTTGGCCATAGATTTCCCAAGTAAACTTTGGCAAAAAAATTGGCAAATAGTGTTTGTCCATACAATTTGTCATTATTTGGCAAATAATCCTAATTCCCAAATACTAGAAAAAACTAGTATTTGGGCCAAATCTCATTATTTGGGATACACCAAACTGTTATCTTTTACAAAAACACCCTCTATAGTAGTTGTTTGCGCTGTATTACATAATTTTTTACGTGAACACCAAAGTACTGATGAAATATTCAATGAATATGAAAGTGATGATATGGTTGTTGATGAAAATGATGAACAATCGGCTCAGGGTAACAAAGTCATGTGCTCTGTCTACTTCACGATATATGGAATGATGCTTGTTGCACTCTCTCTAAACTACCACATTGCTCCAGTGTCATGGACACTACTTGTTATTTGTTGCAACGAAGATCCAATTGACTTGTAATACAAACTTATGGTTAGTTTTGATAGTTTTTAAAATTTATGGGTATAAATCATATTTTTTCTAAAAAAGTGATATATTTCCCAAATACTATGGCCATACACATGGTGAAATTTCACGCCAAAAATATTTGGAAATCTACGGCCAAATGCAAGTGAAATGATTTCAGAAAACAAAACTAAATTTTGTGATGACTTTTCGCCACAAAACCCTTTTTGTGGCGATCCAATGACCACTAAAAGAGAGGGATTTTGACTGTTAGACATTAGGGTAGATCTGGTGCCCAAAATAGACGGCAGGGGTTAAATTGACCCCAAAACTTAACAAAGGGTAAAAGTGGTCTATTTTCAATAGTTCATGGGTATGTTTGACCCTTTACCGTTCTATATATAGAGATGGTGTGCCATTAGAGAAAAGATGTTTCACATGCAAAAGTGATGCCTTCATGGTCGTACATATTCATTTGCTTCATCTTCCATGACCCGAAATATTGTCTCAAAATTCCCTCCTGATCTTGAATAGCCTTCAATTTTTTTAATTTCCTCCATTTCCATCATGAAGAAGGTGTTCTTTGGGAGTACGTTTGATATCCTAGAAAGTATGGATCATAATTTGAGCATAGGAGGCCAAGTTTCAAAGCTTGTTTCTGAAATACAACTATTTACTGATTAATGACATGCCAAACGGTAATGTTCAGACATTTTTATGTCTCAATATGTTTAAATCGTGGCATTATCTTCAGATAGGAGTCTTGTCTTTAATGTTCCACTTGCAATTTGGCGATAATTATTTGAGTTCTGGAATATGGACTGAAAAGTTGCTTTCTTCAGGTGTTATTGTTATTTCAGAGAATTGAAGGTGTGGAGGTGTGCCTCTTTGGCATGTATGTTCAAGAATTTGGATCTGAATGCGCACAGCCAAATCATCGCCGGGTTTATCTCTCGTATCTAGATTCTGTTAAATATTTCAGGCCAGAGATCAGAACAGTGTCTGGAGAGGCTCTCCGGACATTTGTGTACCATGAAATTTTGGTAATCTTTGTTCCCATCTTCCAATTGCTGATTCCAGATATTTTCTATTGGTTTGTATATTAATATATATATATGTATATATGTTTCCACTCAGATTGGATATCTAGAATATTGCAAAAAGCGTGGTTTCACGAGTTGTTATATTTGGGCTTGTCCTCCACTTAAGGGTGAAGATTATATATTATATTGCCATCCCGAAATTCAGAAGACCCCAAAATCTGACAAACTCAGAGAGTGGTGAGCTTAATAATGTTTTTTTTATATAGATTACCTACTGCTGTATGTAGGTGTATTTTCTCATATTTGTTATTAATTACACTAGTGTTTTTCATATTCCAGGTATTTATCAATGTTAAGAAAAGCTAAGGAGCAAAATATAGTTGTCGAGCTCACTAATTTATACAACCATTTCTTCATATCCACGGGCGAATGTAAAGCTAAAGTAACTGCAGCTCGTCTGCCTTATTTTGATGGTGACTATTGGCCTGGTGCTGCAGAGGATATGATTTATCAACTTCAGCAGGAAGAGGATGGGAGAAAGCAGCATAAAAAAGGAACTATAAGGAAGACTATAACAAAAAGAGCTCTGAAAGCATCTGGCCAATTTGATCTTTCTGGGAATACATCTAAGGATCTGCTTCTAATGCAAAAAGTAATTTTGATTGCTAAACATCTCTGTCTACTCATGTCCTTCTAGTTCCTATATATTGGCTAGTTGGTTGATTGATTTGCTGTTAATATGGGAGTTGTGGCTTGCAACTTCCGAGAAATTAAACTATGATTTAGTATTGTGCTCTAGAGTGAACTTTGCACTCCTTATTTCACCCAAAGGTTTGGCCATTAATGCAGTGGCATTAATGCTAGGATTCAAACCCTAGCAGTGACAAAAAGCTAGGTGATTTCTTCCTATCTGCATCTATGCCTTGGTGGGTAGAGTTACTCAAACCTGTACTGGTGCGAGGTCACTGGCACTCGATGGAATAGTCGAGTGTGCACAAAAGTTGGCATGGACACTATTATTTTAAAAAAAATTGTTGCACACGTTTGTTATCTTAGTGTGTAGTGTTTTGTTTCTGTTTTGCTTTATTTTCCATTCTTCTTTACAAAAGCTGATGATCATACTGCCTGTCTCCATTAATCTGCACTTTTAACTCTGCCCATTTTCTTTTTAAACTTGCCACAGCTCGGTGAAACGATTTCTCCAATGAAGGAGGATTTTATTATGGTTCATTTACAGCATGCATGTACCCATTGTTGCGGTCTAATGGTTTCTGGAAATCGTTGGGAGTGCAAGCAATGCGAGAATTTTCAGCTTTGTGACAAGTATGGATCTCATCTCTCTATATGCTTAGAGTTGTAAAAATTTCCTGGTTGTTATAGAATCATGCTTTGTTGCAACATTGTATGTGGATCGGTAAAAAATTCATCTGTAGAAAATGAACTGTTTTTGTTTTTCCTCCACTCATGAAGAATGAATATAAGTCTTAGTTTAATGCCAAGTCCTTTAAAGGGATATATATCAGAGCTAGTACCAGCAACTCCAACTGTTTGTTTATGAATTTATTTATTTTATGAGATCTCAGAGGCAACCAGAGTGTTCATATGAAGAAAGGTATACGAGGCTAGAAAAGACGCAGTACAACGTTCAAAGCAGGAAAGAGAATATAAACAAAGACAGGAATTAAATTTTTTAAAGCAACTAGCTTTGCCTGTCATTTGGTCATTCCTCTTTAGGCATTCGCAGAGCGTATACGTCTTCTCATTTATGAGGCTTGGACTTCTACTCTTTGCAGTACAAGTCCTCATTAAATGAAACACCTCCACTTTCTCATCATTGGTGTGTTTCACCAGGACATATGAGTTAGAATATGTGGTTTTATTTGGTGGTTGTAGTGTCATTTGCCTCTTTTTGAGCATGTTGTCTTTTGCAATCTAGAAGCCAACCGATTGTTCATTGTATTGAACTGATTGCCCATTACCGGATTCAAACAGAATGCCACAGAAAATATATTTTAGCAGATCCATTGAAGGAATTGATTAGATCCCCTTCTCAACAATCCATCTCTTGGCAGAGAATCAAAGAACCCCCCTTGCTGGTGTTGGGGTGAGGGTGGGGGTGCTGTCTAGCTAGCAGAACTTCATGGACCAATTTTTGGTTGTGGTGTTGAGACACTATCCTTTGCCTCTCTCTCAACCACCTTCCTTTTCCCCTTTTGGTGAAAGATAGTGTATAATTAATATATTTACTGATTGAAGTGGAAAATTTTGATGCTGAGAAGGTAGAGAATATAGAATAAAATCTTTTCCAACAGAGCATCTATAAAGACCCAATATACCGATTTGTCCCATAAAAAGTATGTTATCCGAAGAAGCTTGGTATTTTGCTGCACCGTGCCCGTGGTAGATTTAGTTCATATGGTTTCCGAGTCTTTATATTGTGTGTTTTTTGATATGGCTATTAGAGAGATGGCATATTGATCAATAAATTAACCTGGGGAATTTTTAGGATCCCAAAGAAAGAACAGAAAGGATGCATTGCATTTTGTTTTTGTATCCCAAAGAAAGAACAGAAAGGATGCATTGCATTTTGTTTTTGTTATCTCTTTTTGGTGTATGAAAATATTCGTAAGAGATACCATTTGAGAGAGATTCTTATTCCCTAGTGTTTTTCCTTATAACATTTGGTCTTTATTGGTACTGTTTCAGGTGCTATGAAATTGAGCAAAAACTTGAAGATAGAGAAAGACATCCTATTAATCAAAAGGACAAGCACACACTTTATCAAGTAACTATTTCTCTCTTCCCCCTTCCCCTCCTTGCCCAAAGTTGGAACTTGTATTGTGTTTCCATGATTAAGAGATTTCAATGAAATTTTCCAGTGTGAAATCAAGGAGGTACCTCATGACACGAAGGATGAAGATGAAATTCTCGAGAGCGAGTTTTTTGATACAAGACAGGCATTTTTGAGCCTTTGTCAGGGAAATCATTACCAATATGATACCCTCAGGCGTGCTAAACATTCCTCGATGATGGTCCTTTACCATCTTCATAATCCCACGGCACCAGCATTCGTGACAACTTGCAACATTTGTTACCTTGATATAGAAGCTGGTCAAGGCTGGCGATGTGAAGTTTGCGCAGATTATGATGTTTGCAATGCTTGTTACCAGAAAGATGGTGGGATTGATCATCCTCATAAGTTGACTAAGCATCCGTCCTTGGCTGAGCGTGATGCCCAGAATAAAGAAGCTAGGCAACTACGAGTTTCACAGGTGCATTCTCGGCCCTTAATGTAATTTGTGGTTTTGTGCCTGCTTCCTACGTTTAGTCTTTGAAGTCCTCTATACAACTTTTCGGTCAGTTCTAGATCCCTTGCACCTACCTCACTGTTTCTTTTAGGAGTTTTTTCATCGTCTTTGAATCACCTTATGTTAGTCGTAGTCCACTGCAGCTTCTAAATGCTACACCTTTTCTTTCTCAGAAAAATTCCTATGACCATTCTCCACAAAAGATTTTTTCTGGACAAATAAATATTATTTTCATAGATGACACACCAAGATGGTATCAAAAGTAAGAACATTGTAGTGATGTTGCTTGATGACTGATGAGCATAACCTGTCAAATTATCCCAATTATGTCATCAAAAGGGATTTAACTTCTTTCATTAAAAGTTGTAATGTAAAAATAAAAGTGATCTTGTATTCTTATGTAAATCTTGATATTATGTAATATTATTCTATTTCCACAAAATAGCCCCAAAAGAGACTAATTGTTCAATTCTCCAAGTAGCTCTTTTGATAAGTAAATATAATTTTATTCGATATGATAAGAAATGGATCTTGGGCCTTTATCAATCCAAAAGCTAGCTCCTACATTGTGAATTGCCAATAATCATATAAGGAAATCAATCCCTTCTAAGTTATATTTGACAACTTCTATTCATTGACCTTTTCTTTGAGTAATGATAATTGTTTCATTCATTTGCTTGAAAATCCTGAATAGCAAGAATACAAGGTCTTGCTTGTGATGTAAATTTGCGAGTTCGCAAATTGTCAAAACAGGTCTGTCTCTTGAATAGCCTTTTTTTTTGTGGAAGATTAGAGCTATCCAAGGATGTTATCTTTTGCAAAAACCTATTTTTTCCTGAAAATTTTCCAAAATCTCCTTGGAAGTTTCTTGATTGAACATCTTAAAATTCATATGAAATAGAAAAGTATTAGATGCTGTTCTCTATCCTAATGGAAAAGATAAAGAGGACAATGATTTAATGATACCTTGCAGTTCAACTATCATCTGTGGTATAGATGGTTCTGTTTACATATAAATGAAAATTCTTTTTACTCGATTATGTTTTCTTTCATTTTATTAAAAATATATACTAGATGTGAGATCTGACATGATTTCTCCCCTCAACTCTACAGCTTAAGAAGATGCTTGAGCTTCTGGTGCATGCTTCTCAGTGTCGCTTTCCTCATTGTCCATATGTGAACTGTCGCAAAGTTAAGGGGCTTTTCCGCCATGGTATACAGTGTAAAATACGAGTTTCTGGAGGTTGTGCTCTCTGTAAGAAGATGTGGTATCTCCTTCAATTGCATGCTCGTGCATGCAAGGTATCTGAATGTCATGTTCCGCGATGCAGGTTTGTTGGCTAATGCTTCCTTAGATATCTGTGATCTGTTAGGATATTAATGTATATAGTCTCACATGGAAAAGGATTATTATGAATAACTATAATATAGATACACATCTTAATAATGTCTCGTGTCTTTACTTCTCACATGGTAGCAAAGCCTTGGTGAGAGAATATCGTTGTGCAAAAATACCAGCCTCTTCCTAGAAAGAAAATCAGTCACCACAATTATCTGGTGACCCAAGTGGTTGTCCGCATTAATGCAACTTACTAACTTGCGAAAAATAATACTACTAATACTACTACTACGATGCTTTGAAAGCTCTGACAGCAAAGCCCAGTTAGCTCCTCCAACACCTGACACCTCACACTCTCTGGCCCTGGCAACAACAGTTTCCGGCGGCACGTCTGATCCACGTACTGAGCACGTGACGAGTTCTCCGCCAACTTTAGCTTCTGATTCTTGGGGTGCGCTTGGTGATTTCGACCTAAACCCATCTTTTCTCAAGCAGTTCTGACAACCAGATTTACAGACCAGCCCCTTTTTTGTGCAGTTTCGGGCAACAACCTTCCCAGTAATATTTTGCGATTATTTGCTTAGTACTCTCTTCAATCCAATCATGTCTCTTAGATTCGATACTTCTAGTTCCAAAAATATGGGAGTTGGAAATTGAAGTGTTATGATTACTTCAGATTTCTTAATGGCATGTTCAAACTATTTAACTTGGGCTTCCTCGGATGAGTTGTAGTGCAAGGGTCAAGGTATTCAAGATTACTTAACCAAGAAGACTAGTGAGGTATATGAAAAGGCCCGACCACAATAGGAGAAGGTTGACACTCAATTATGTAATCTCTTGTGGTGATCTATGGATTTCAAGTTGAATGCCCTTGGTTATTCCATTCCCAGACATGTTCAGTTTAAGAAAAGGCTTGCACTTTATACATTAATGAAATATCTCATTTTTTATGATATCTCAGATGAGAAGCTTAAAAGAAACAAGAATTGGAAATGTCTACTTACCTTCTTTCGAGGAAGGTAACATTACTTGGACAAGATATCTCTGAGGTCTTACCTAAATCGATTCTTGAGGAATCTATCGTTATTTCTACATCTCTAGCAACAATGCCACCACTCCTGACTTGTAATGATTCATGTTTTGCACCTATTGCATTGGCAGTTCTTACTTTTGAATTTCAACTATCGATGTAAAGTTTGCTATCTTTTTACCCTTTATACAGAGATTTGAAAGAACATTTGCGGAGGATGCAGCAGCAGGCTGATTCTCGGCGGAGAGCTGCTGTCATGGAGATGATGAGGCAGCGTACAGCAGAAGTTGCAGGCAGTTCTGGTTGAAGATATTGTACATACTTCAATAGGCATGGTGCTGAAGTGTTATTGGAGGTAGGACTATGGAAGCGTGGAGTCATTGAACACACAAAATCTGCTTCAGGGCGTATTCATCCATAAAAATATGCTCTCCCATGGGAAAAGAAATTGATCAGGTCTGGTTTATCATCACTCTAATGATTCCTTCAGTGGCACAGCTTTGGATTACTTCTATAATGATGGCTATAGAACCTAGCTGCTCTTGACAACCATTTCGTGGCAGTATAGAATGCCAACGAGCACCTCCTGCACGTGGCACATAGGTGATTCTTTGATTTCATTCTACCATAAGTTGCCATCATTTGATGGCAGATGTAAAATAGCTTTCCTTATTTAACTTGAGCTTGCAGTGGGAAGGGAGGGAGAACTAGCCTTTTTGTCAAGTAAAAATTGTTTTGCTCCCTTCTACTCCATGAGTTCTCAAACTGGATTTTGGTTCTGTGGATGTTTCTCTTATATTTATAATCTATAATATGATAAATATATTTAAAGATGATAAGAGTTACAAGTAGCTAATATATATTGCTTCTGTTTTGCAAGCAGAAAATGTCTACTACATGTGTAACTATATACTTGTGTTTTCCTTTTAAGAAACAACCATAATTCCTTATCAGCTAGACCAACAAAATTCTATTTATATTAGTGTACAACCACTAGACTTGAAATGAGTGTCTTATGAAGTTCCTACTCATGTTCCTCTTAAACAAGCATAAAGTGAAATGTTCAAATACTCCACTCTATGTGAATGTGCAATATTGACAGTATTTACTTACTATTATCACTCGCAATCGCATCTACCCCTTTCATCATTATAATTATATCCACTGAAATCGCTATCACTGCCTCCACCTCCACTATCTCTGCCAATTACTACCATTACTATGATCAATTCCTACTACCAGCATTACAACTAGCATCGCAACCAACTATCTCAAATATATCGTCAACCACAACACATTCTTCAACCACTATTATTAACATTGTCAACTACCAATATTAATCGGCACAACCATCACCATCACTACCAACTCTCACTAACACTAATCATTACCACTATCACCATTATAAACCATCTCATAAATCACTAGCGTAGTTTTATTATGTTTTAATCAATGCTACTATTTTATTTTTTAAAATTTATATTTGTTAATATTCAATTACTTTTTAATTTGAATTGTATATTTATTGTATGTGCAAATAAATAAATTATGCATAGTTAGATGTTGAAAAAAAAATAGTCGTAATCAGTCACTATCAAAACCTAAAGAGAACATCTTAATTATTCAGTGTTCAGATGTAGAGACAATATCTGAATCATTGAGATTCAAACGTCTTACTCTTCATTAAAATAAATGAGGCCTAGATGTTATTCTTTCCGTTTCAATTTATGTGACGTTTAACTTGACACAGAGTTTTTTTTAAAAAAAAAAACTTTCAAAATGTGTGGTCTAAAACACGACTTGACTATTGGTGTGGCTATAAATTATTTCACCAAGAACAAAACATAAAATTTGAAGTAAAATTGTTTCTAACTATAGAAAGATGACCTTTTTGACGAACTAAAAAGAAAAATAGTGTCACACAGTGACTATATATCTATTTAGTCCTCAAAGTTGTGACTATACGGCTAATAGGCATTGCAGGTAGGACTATGGAGGTGAGGAAGTGTTTTGACAGACAAACATGTTATGGTTGTGTTTCAAAGATTTAGAATTCGTGAAAAGTAGTGTTCGATCAGAAATATTATATTCTAAAAGCTAGTTACTTAAAATGAAGTAATAAAAAAAACTTGTTTTATAAGTGACATTTCATACTGAGTGTTCCCTTTTCCCTTTCCCATGCACCCCAAAACCCCACTTCACCACCCTCAATCCCTATGTTGTTTGCCTAAATTATATAAAAGTGTTTTTAGAATAATAATTTTTATTTTTATTTTTTAAATATATTTTCCTCCATACCAAACTCAAATCAACAATCCTATGTATTTCTACAAATAAGATTTGGGAAAAATAGAGAGATAGAAGAGTTGTTCTCGATAAATTGTACCAAATTCACATTTCACCATATGAGTAATTATTTTTCTCTTTGTTTACCTTTTCCTCCTACAAAATTTGATTTTGATGGGTATAAAGAAAAGAAGTTTTATAGCACGGGTTGCTCCATATTTATGATCTAATTTCATTCTAAGCATAAGTTTAGAGATTATTTTTTTTTGATAACCGAGAAATCCGTCTGTGACCCCTTTGGACCAATCACAGCCTTCTAAACTCGGTGGATAATGGGCCCGCCCCTCTACCCTTCTCCACTTAAATACCAGACTTCGTTTTGCATGGTGTGGGGCTTGAACCTGTGACCTAGCCAACAAATCCTCCACCTTTTTGCCACTTGAGCTAGGCCTTGGGGGCTAAGTTTAGAGAATTGTTGCCTTTATACGGCGTAAGTTTCATGAAAATTAAGTCATCGGGTATAAGTTATGCAGTGTTTAATTCACTCAACATAAATTTTATAGGAATAACTAGTGTCTCGTATGACATTACTTGTGGTTCTCCATTGAACTTTTACCTTGATCAGCATAAATTCTATAGGAATTATGCAGCATAAATTCTATAGGAATTATGCAGCATAACTTTGTATTATATTATGATACGAAAATATGAACTTAGGTTCAAGTACTTTCAACAATGAAGAAAAAGAAAGGTCTACTTCACTAGTTTCAACGGCATAGTACACCCTCGCGATTGAATGTCAAAAGCCTCATTGTGCTGCTATAGCTACGACAGTTGGCATAAACGCGCACACACATACACACACGGAGAGAGAGACTTGGAATTCACGGGATGTAACAAATACCAGGAGAACAAGGATGGCCAAAATCTGCCGCCAATATATACATACCTCATTGTAACATATTTTTTGTTGTTCTCTTCTCTTTTTTGTGTCTGGGGATTCCTATCATTTGCTTTTGGGGTTGGGGGTAGGGGAGGGGGCAGGGTTTGAGTTGTTGATCTGGTTAAAATGTTGAAGAGTGTACAATAGTTTACAGATAATGGGGGAAGCAGTTGCCCAGCCTGCCAACAAACAAGAGAAAAGCAAATTTTAGTTCAGTGCTCAAGGAATTACAGAATCACAACTTTAAGATGACAAATGTGAAGTGCGCGATGCTAAAATGAAATAACCACTAATTCCCTTATGTTAGAATCCTTATTTTTCCAATAGAAAACCTCTGCAGATCTGATATGTGGAGATCATCATTCAGACCAGACTTTGTGTTATCCACCAATTGTCAAGTCATATCATACTCTTCAAGGAGTTGGTAATTGAAACACTAAACAAACAATTGTAATCTGCTAATTTCAAAAAGGAAACTGGAAATATGTTGCTAGCTTTCACTCTGAAATTAGATCAAAAAGTTGGCTCATAATTGCCATTATATACTACTGTTGTTTACTGCTATCACCATTACCAATGGAATATGGAACGTACTCAAAAGATAATACAACAGGAAACCCTCAAAAAAGAAATAAAAGGGTTCTGTTTTACTTTGTTTTTGTGTTTCAAGATGAAATTGACATTTGATTCATTGGTTTCTTTACTCGGTATATAGAGGCTAATTTTTCCTGACTGGGTAGAGTTTATCAGAATATAATGTGGATGAGCTCCCTTCTCCCTCATATCTAATTTGGGAATAGAGGGTCACTCATGTGTTAACGTTTCCTTTCTAAAGTTTAAACATTTATTTCTCTTCTCCTTGATATTGATAACACAATTGTTTTATCAGACTATAGGTAAAATAAGCATTGCAGAAGACTAGAATCATCAAAACAATGCTTATGATGAGAGGAAAATCCAAAAAAGAACAAAGAATGTCTGCATATTTGAAGAATGTACAGCCATGCACTTAAGGAATGAAAAGCAATATCAGGAAGAAGCAGAAGAACTGATAAGAACAGATACCATAGTTGATCTTAGCCAAAAGGCTGACAAAGGTAGACAGCAAGAAGTAGAAAAATGAGTTTCAATGACAAATGCATGTGGAAAAGTGAGCTGAGGTATAGAATCATAGGAACAACGCACCTCGAATGGAAGACCAGCAGAAGGTAAGGACTTTAATAAGGTTTCCGTTTGGGCAATCTCAGAGTGGTGACAACTGTGTGGTTTGACAGAATAATTCCAGCAGGAACTCTATATTGTATTCTTTACCAGGAGCTATCAATCTTATTTTGTTTCATTATTCATGGATTGAAAATGCTAGAACCACTGACGTTGAGAGCAATTAGAACTGAGATACTTGTAATAATAGCTAGCCAAAACAGGGGTGATTCTGCAAATAAGAGATGTTAATTAGACATGCAAGAAATGGGAAGAACTCTCTGCATTTCCTGGGAAAAACAAACAGGGATTTGAACTATTATAGAGCAATTCAATGTACTTTACCTCCAAAGTTTTCAGGAACAGTATCAGAAGTTTGCTGTACAGATCTAGCAGGAGTACGCTGTCTTGATGTTGACACTCTAGTTTTAAAATCATCTACAGATTTAGTATTGCCTGTTTCAGACGCCACGATCCCTTGGAATTCCTCGCTGACAATTAATGCTGCTAATAAATCCATAAATGATTCTTTATCTGTTCCACTTGACACACTCTTTCCACGCTGCTCATACACAGCAGTATCTCGTTCATCGAAGTCAGATAATTCATCATCTGAAGCATCCAAATACTTGGATCTGGCTTCAATCCTTTCGTCCTCCTCATCTTCGACATAAGCTTTATATGTCAGTCGCAGTAAAATCTCTCCTACAGGCCTTGGTCCCAGTAGTCCCCAACCTCTGAGGACCACAATTTTGTCTGTCGGTACAGTATCTTCGAGAGATACCAGATCAACCTAGAAGTAGTAGTCATTAGCAGGATACCTTTTTATACAAATCCTATCCAACAAGCTATGCAAATATCACCTTGATGATCATTAATAAATAATGTCCCATAGAAAAAAATAAAACGACAAAAGCACCCTTTTTCATGTTTCCAAAATACAATACTAAATTCATTTGCATCATTAGAGGCTGAGCCTTGCCTCGACTGTAGAGTTGCTCTTTGTGACCTGTAGGTCGATGGTTCGAGGCTTGGAAACAGCCTCTTTGCAGAAATGCAAGTGATGGGATACCGTTAAGTTACAGTCAGGGGCTGATTTAAAGGCTCAAGAGGTGTCATGTGACACTACTTTGTCAGAAAAAAATAAAAAATATAGTGAAAAGGGAAAGCAGATAGAACGGATATATAATTAAGGTGATACTTCTTAAACAAAAGTTGAGCGTAGTTCAATTGGTTTAGTGATGGAATTCCACAGCTTAGGTTGTGTGTTTAAACCTACTTACTTAACCTCATTTTTTCTGTTTTCTTTTCATTGATTTATGAAATCAATGAATAAAAGTTGTTTAGTGATCATTTTGTGCTTTGTATAAAAAATATTTACTACTATTATTTTTAATGAGGTTTTTTTTTAATACATTTCAAAAAAAGAAACTCATTGAGAAAAAGTAATAATATTTATTTCTTTTATTTTAAAAAAAAAGGTGTAGTACTATGCGTGAATTGGGTTTTATTTATAGTTTGTTCCTTTTTTTTTTAATATAGTGCTACATTGTTTATTTATTGTTTCTAATTTTAAAAGGTGACATTGCTGACGAAAAATGGTGTGTATGCCACTGGTTACAGTATACCAGTCTCTCCCACCCTTGCACTAGTTGGGAGTATTTTGTGCACTGAATAAGGCCTTTATTCATTTGCATTTTCCATTTTGTGTAAAGACACATATTATAAAACCAACAAATAAGATGGATCGCCTCTAAGAATCAAAGACAATAGATAATATTTGCATGTATAGGAGGATTTACCTCCCCTGAGCCAATAGTCAAATCTGTAAAACCAAGGGAATCCTTTGCTTCTATATAAAGCTTTTGTCCCCTGGGGTTTGTGACAAACATGTGAAAATCCTGCCAAAGTGCAAAGAAACATTGCAAACTATGTATAAGTTATAGTAACAGATATAGCAAGCTGCCACAAATAAATCATACCAGTATATCAGGCCAACAGATTTATATTTAAATCACCTGATTCCATATAGGCTCTCCAGGAGGTCCAATAACAGTAGTTTGACTGTTTCTTTTGCTGCGTATTACTTGATCTCCAAGTCTTAGATTAACATATGGATCAGTTTTTCCTGAATGATAGAGGCCAGGGAAATTTAACAAAGACAGACATGGGAAAACAAAAGAGGAAATTACATGTACAGAAAAGCAGTAGTATCTATCATTAATAAAACAGAGCAATGAGGGCGAATAACTTCCATCTAAAAATTGAACATGCAGCTTAACTGGAGATTCATGCCAACTAAACATATTGTATCATGTATACATGAACTGGAGGTGTAGCAGCAGAAAATTTTGGGACCCGTCCTCGTTTTTGCTTTACATTTTTTTTCCATAAGTAACTTTTTCCTTCCCTTTTTTTAACGTTTATTAACTATTGCATTTACAACACACACCAACTAAAAAGAAAAAACAAGATCCTTGTGCCAAAGTTTTCTTTTCCCAATTCCTGTTTGATGTGATAACCTGATCTAAACATCTTTAATGTGTATTTAGTAATCGCGTAATCTCACATTTTCTTTATTCTGTTGCTTCATTTTACTTTGTATCTTGATATTTTGCTGTCATTTTTCTTCTGGCACCCCTTCTCTGAATAACTTCTCTTTTGAGCCGAGGGTCTATCTAAAACAACCTCTCTACCCCACAAACGTAGGGGGAAGGTGTGTGTACATCTTACTCTCCCTAGGCCCCACTTGTGGTTTTACACTGGGTATGTTGTTGTTGTATTCGTTAGTAAGCATAGTCGAAAGTCTTTGCATTTCCTCCTTTATAATGTGATTTCATTTGGTACTGTTTTCCTATATCTGTGATTTTATTCGGTAATCTTAGGGTGCTTCCCTTCCCTGAACCCTATTAATGCAGGACGCTTTGTGCACCAGGCTGCCCCAGTGATTTCATCCAGTAATTCTTCTATTTCACATAAGGATAATAGATTATATTTAAACTGGTTCACAGTGATTACTCGACCAATATATATGGCTTTTATATTCACTTAAAAGTAGTTGCTCATGCAATGAAAAACACATTCTTTTGGAGCTTCAACTGATTTTCAAGTAAAAACCTCCGACCTTTTTCTTTCACAAACTAGAATATGCTACAGAATAGTTTTAACTTTTAAAATAATATGAAGAGATGAAATCATTTAATGGTTCATAGTGCATGACAAGTTTCTAGTGTTACTAAAAAGCAAAATATCAGACCTAAGAAAAAGATTGATGCCACTGATGAAAGATGAACAAATTCATACCATAGATGATATAAGAGAGTTTCCTTGCATCAACAAGAGTCACTGATAGTTCTCCAGCAAAGTCCTTATTTCCTTCTTGCATTTCCCCAGCAGCTTTAGGTTGTTCACTTTGACCAGACTTAGGATCACTTGGAATAGGGCCGACTGTTTTCCCTTTCTGAAAATCCAACACAATTTTTTTCGGACGGACAAAGAGACGAGGTAAATCCTCAGTAAGAAGTTTCTTCAAAAACCTGAAACATCCGTAGAAGACATAAAAACTCAAACCCACCACTGCAGTGGAAAAACGAGATAGTTCCATAGAGTACTGCAAATTGAAAACGCATCAGGCAAGAAATTCAGAATTAATGTGATGCTAGAAAGATCTAGGCCTAGAATTAAATTTAAAGATGATAGGGGCTAAAACACCAAATGCAGCCATTATTGTAGAGCATTTAAATGACACAAACTTGAGCTGAAAATAAGAGACTTGACACAAGACAAGAGATTTCCAAAATTAGGGAAGAAAATGGGCAGACAGAGAGAGAGGGAGAGTGAACATCCTCGGAATACATAACAAGAGGTGCCTAACTAGAAGCAACTTCAGAAATCCAGAATAAGGTGAATAAGGAAGATTCTCAAGAAAAATCATACATGATTGATGACAATTGAGCATGACCATATCTATCGAAAAGCAAAAGGGGCTTTTAAAATTATCAAACCGAAAAAAGCAAATTTGACTGCATAGGCTAGGAGTGAAAGTGGCCTGGTGAAAGCATTATTCAGTGATCAGTCACACTTCACCCCGCAACCCACCCATCACCCAAAGGATAAAACAAGAAAAAGGACTCTTCAATGAGATGTTAATTGAATAGCAAAAAGAAATTGGATATACCAATGATGGGGGGATAACAAACAGAAGCGGAAAGCACATAGGTAATAAGAACAGCAGATAATGGATAAAATAGTACTTACATTGATAGAACAGGAATTGCTGGTGTTTCCCAAATACATGCAAGAAAAAGAAAAGAAACATGTCAAGATCCTCATATTGGGCACATCAATAATATCACTCATCTAGTTTATTCATTAAACTTTAGGTATCACTATCCCATTTTAGAAAGTGCAAATAGAAATCAAACAGCAGTCATTCAAATGATGACAACTCAGCATCAGTAAGTAATCAATAATTGGTAACTATGCACTGGAAAGATCTTACTTCACAGTAACTCAACTCGAGAAGGCGGCGGGTATTAACTAATCCTAAAATTAGGTTTTATGGCAGAAGAATGCTAGTCTTGGAAGCTGATTCCACAGAGAAGATTACACAGAGCAACAAAGAAAACAAGATAAAGAAGAAAGCTAATATGTTTCATAGTCTTCACAGTACGCCAAATAGTTGCTAACTTCTCGAATTAGGTTCTTAAAATTACATTTAAGTACCCGATAAAGATAAACTCCATGAAGTTCATTCTCGAAAAGAATAACTCTATGGAGTCATTCCACTGTCTTAAAGAATATGTTCCAATGATCAGAATTTGATGACCCATGATTAAGAGGGTGTTTGGATTGGCTTAAAAGTTGGTCAACAGTTTTTGACTTCTGGAAGTGTTTGACAAATATAAAAACAACTTAAAATAAGTTAGGAAGTGTTTGGCAAGGTTAAAAATAACTTAAAATAAGTTAAATTTGACTGAATGACTTACTCTTTTCTAAGAATTGATTGCTCAACAGAATCAAAAGCTAATTTTGTTCCAGAAGAAACAAATTAAACATAAAAGTCTGGTGTAAACAGATGTATAAATCTTGAATAAATCAGATTTGAAACAGTCTCTTATCAAAAGAAAACAGCTTTAAAACAGTGTTTAGTATCTGAATCAGCTGGGCACTCAACAACCAATCCGACTCAATCCCAAGCAAATTATATGAATTCGCACTATTCATATTGTTCTTTTAAGCTCATCTTAGTCCAATATCTTTAAAATAAAATTTTTAAAAAATCACAATAAAAAAGCACAAGAAGTTCTAAATATTTTCTACTAGCATATGAATATTTGAAGGGTCTAAGAGACTCAAAAAATATTGGGCTTCAAGTAACATACTAATATGGCTAAAATTTACTTCTCATGTATTTGGTATTGCCTATATAAAACTTAAAGCATGCAAGATTCTGACACATGATTCATCTCATAGATAGAAATCCCAAGTCGAAATTCACATACCCATTAGGTTGAACAAACGGAATGGTGACAAGTCAAGCTTTATCTTGGGAAGGGAAACAAAAGCCCAAGAAACAGCTCCAATCCAAGGCTCTGTTTGTATTAATCGTAACTTCACCCAGAGTTCACCATCAATGTCAAAGTTCCGAACACCAACTGGCACAGAAATGGGGATGACTCCAAATTTTAGTGACAGCATTAATAGCATGCGAGCACCACCAGTGTATCGGAGACCTATCTGATACCTAGACAGAATTAAACAATGCACAAATCAGTTGATACGTTCCATGAAACAATGAACTTTCACATAACAACAACAACAACATGCCCAGTGAAAAAGACCCTCAGCTTAAGTACGGAGGCCATACCACTACCTCTGGATGTAGTGAGGTTATTTTCAAAAGACCCTCAGCTTAAGTGCCGCATATTCCAAGTACACAGAAAAAGAAAACAATGGTGAAACTTAGCAACTAACAAGGGAAGCAGTGCAAAGCCTGAATTTTCACATAACAAGAAAAGATAAGGAGTTGTGCTTTTATCTTGTCAGTTTGATCGGAACTAGAGTACTTCGTAGCATAGAATATAGTAGACGTAGAGATAATCGTAGCAGTATATACACGTTACAATTTCAAATAATGAACCGAAGTTGAATAATAATAAGTGAAATGAGGAAGAGATAGAGCCTCTGTAGAAAGCTAAAATTTGGTTCAAAATGTCCTAAAAAAATGTACTTTCCTGGTCCAGAAAGAAGATTTTCTGGGTAACGAGATTGTTGAAGCATATTGGATCAGCAAACAATTTTCTATGGAGTTTCGGAACACTATTTTTCAAATTGTAAATCCATCTAAAACTACCTTGGCACAGAAAGGGGCAACGGATGTATAACTCCACAACAAACTTCATCAAGGAAAAGATTGGCTGTAATTATCTGGTTCAAGTTTATCAAGGAGCTAGCTTAATTTGTTTTACTGTCTTGATCAGTCTCAAGGAACTAGTCTAATTGTTTCCCACAAGGCAAAAACACCATATCTCTATATCGAGAGAAAATACTTTACTCCTAATCAAATGTTGTACGTATATTTTCCTTCTATTCTAGACGACATCTGAAATAATGAGCTAAGGAGAAAATATCAGCTCGACTGCTTTACCAAGAAATTTGCACAAAGAGTTTTTCTCTAAAATGTGTATGTATATTTCCCTTTTGATTCTGGACCTCAGTTCAATTAAGAAATATAGGCTAAGGAGAATATACCAACTCAAAGACTTTCAACCAAGGAAATAAAACAAGAACTTTTCTATTTTTTACTTCAAAAATTTTCTTTTTTCACTTTAAAGGGATAGTGTGGGCTATTGCAAGAAGTGTTACTCACTGCAAATCATTGACTCGACGAGAAGTTTTCCGCTCCACACTCCTAACAGAGAGAGGCTCATCCCCCAGTGAGAATTGTTTTATCTCAACTCTCTGCACATAATCAGGCTTTTTGAGATTATCAATGACGGGCTGAAGCAAACCAATGATCCAATTCTCAATCCTAGGTCTATAGACCTTCCACAACTTCCCTAACACCATGTTTACCCACTCCACTGACTCTTTCCTTTGCAAATCCTTCTCCAACAATGAAGAAAGGTTTGCTGGGACCTGTGACCATATCCCGGAGTTTCCTCCATTGTTTGGCTTAGCATTACTCTTTCCAGATGTCCAAACCTTATCAAAAACAACACCAACAAAGAAAAACAACGCAAAAAGACCGAAAATATTTCGATTTATTGGAGGTGAAGGTAATGGATGCATCACCCCCAATTGAGTCCTTAGCTTATCTACAAAAGGGTCTTCTTGAAAACTAGCAAAATTGTTACTAGAATGACTAGAAGCTTCTAATTCCTCAGAGACTCTTCCATAAGTATCCAATTCATCAGCAAATCTCTTAATTACAATATCTCTAGCTCCTCTTCTAGCACTATTCGTAATCTGCATGTCAAAATTATGGTGGTCTCCACCATTCACACAAGCTCGAATTGCCCATTTCGCACGAATCCTATACCTCCAACTCGAATCCAAACCCAATTTCCCCCTACTCCTCCTCCTCGTCACCAACGAATTGCCATTACTTTTACATGGACAAGGAGATGGGTATACCCAAAATACGTTAGGGAAATCAGGGGTAATAGCAGAAACTGATTCAAAAACCATTAATATCAAAAACCCAGATGCCTTTTGAGCTATAATTATCAGCTCTTGAACTTGAAGTATACAATGAAGTACCAATAAACATGAATCCAAACCCAAAACCCAAATTGCTCAAAGCTTTATCTTTTTCAAAGAGAACTGAAAACAACATTACAAGCTATGAAATTCCCAGTTTTTTCAGCACACATGGATGCATGTACAAAAGACTCTGTGTGTGTTAGAGAGAGAAACAAAGATAGAGAGAGAAAGTGAAAAGGCTAAAAGTAAGGTACAAATATGGAATCAGGAATTTGATCCTTATATGATTACAGGGAATCACAGAGGAAGTTTAGAGGCCGCAAAAATTTGCAGCAATTTTGGCAAAGGGAAAACACACCATCTCTATGTGTGAAAGCACCACCCACCCCACCTCACTAACTTATTCTGATTCGATATTTATATTAGAGTCTGATTAATCAAAATAGACGTCATTTGAGAGAAACGCTTCCTATTAAAAAAATCATATTTAAAGGTCGAAATTATAAGTCTCATCCGCTGCACTACATCTTTGGTGGTACTTCACTACATTCTTTTTGTTTTTCTGATTTCTCATTTAGTCTTCGATATTATATTGAAGTTTGACTAATTGAGATGATCGTCGTTTACAAGTTATTCCAGAGTAATGCTCCTTATTTTTTTAAAAATCATATCCAAAATTCGTAATTGAAGTCTCATCGATTGCACATCTTTGGTGGTACCTCACTAGCTTCTTCTTGTTTTTTTGATTTCTCATTTAGTGTTCGATGTTATATTGGAGTTTGACTAATTGAAATGAACGTTATTTGGAGGTCATTTCGGAGAAATGTTCCTTATTTAAAAAAATCATATCCAAAGTTTGAAATCGAAAGTCTCATATGTATGACTACTTTTTTGGTGGTACGTCACTTGCTTCTTCTTGTTTTTTCAATTTTTCGTTTAATATTCGATATTTATATTAAAATTTGACTAATTGAAATAAACGTCATTTGAGAGAAACACTCTCTATTAAAAAAAAATCATATGTAAAGCTCGATATTGAAAGTCATAGTCATTGCTCAACATCTTTAATGGTACCTATGGTCAACATACCAATTTCCAAGCAAATAAAACGACAAACACGTTAGTAAAAAGGGATCTTTATATCGATAAATTCAAGATTTTAAGTTCGTGATTATTAAATAATAATAATTTAAAGTTATTATAAAATATTTAGGGAAAAAACTCTGAAATATATTTGAACTTTGATCGAAATTATTGTAACAATACTGAACTTTGGAAAGGAAATTTTACCCTGCACTATTTAATAGTGTATTTTAAATGTATATATGTGCTCACGTGGACATCATAAATATTGCATCATTATAAATAGTAATGTGTCCACGGGGCACATATATATCTTTAAAATACACTATTAAATAGTGCAGAGGTAAAATGTCCTCCATAAAGTTTGATATCGTAACAGCAATTTCGGCCAAAATTAGAATATTTTTCAGATCATTTTCCCAAATATTTATAAAGTTTTAAATAGAAGTTAAATTACTATTAATAAGAATTATGATGAGTTTTAAATTGGATATGCAATTGTCGATGTTATAAAAGATTTTATTTTTAATGTGAGATTTTTTGACGTAAATTCTTTAATGAAGACAGTTGGAAAATTAAAAATTTAAAGTAAAAACTAATACTTTTAAACTTTATATGAAATAAAATGTCACAAGTGCATCGTCATCACTTTCAATCAAAATATTTGAGGATTTTGAATCATCATGACAATTCACTATTGATTACTACAACTATTATTCATTTACCAGCTAGTGGGGGGTGGGGGTAGGATCATATACCGATATTCAAAATTTATCTTGTGATTTTAAATTGTGAAAGACATAAATTATTTTTTTAATTTTTCAAAATTCTCTTAGTAATCAGAGCAAGATGACGATCCTCGAATAGTAAACACTCTGCACTTTTAATTATAAAATTATTAATTTCAGTCATTGAATAGAGAAAATTATTTAACTATTCCCTTTATATAACTTTATGTGGAATTAAAATAAAAAGATAATGACAGTATTATATTTAAAAGAATCTTTAAGAAATGATTTCTTTTAGCATAAAAATAAATTAATTTTTCCAATTTTTTTTTTCTAATTCATCAAATCAAAAATAAAAATGCAAATAAGTTACACATGGGTCGGAGCCGACGCAGTATTTGGACTTTTGACTTTACTTTCTTACACGGCTTGTTAGGTGGCTGACCAGTCATTTGTAAGTTTGGACCATGTTTGTGTTAAACGGCGCATTTGAAAATTAAAAGAAATAAAAAAAATATCTTTTTGACATTTAAAAAGTTGTATTATTTGAAGTCCTAACATTTATACATTACATCCGCAAAGACGATTGAGTTGGTATAACATGGTTATTTCATAAAAGGGATTAGAGATTGAATATCATTAGATTCTTTCTCAGTCGGCTTAATTGGTGTAGCGAATATGATATTTTAAAAGGATGTCAGGGATCTTCCATACATGGTCTACAATGATTGGTTAATGTGATTTATATCTCTTGTTTGATTTGCAAGA
>JAJOOS010005945.1:0-22289 GCA_029582725.1 Solanum chiquidenum | reverse complement strand
AAAATATTATATAATAAGATAGTTTAATAAATAGTTATATCAATAATTATTGCAAAATATAACGAAGAAAAATGAACCGATGTGTAAATACAAATTAAGTGTGTATCTCTGAGTCTGAATTATTCCTTACACATTACCTGGCAGCTTTTTGTCATTGACTGTTTTGCCCTTACATTTAATCGTAATAAGTATCTTTTGTGTATTCCAAAGATTTGCCTCCAATTTTTCTTCTTTACTTTTTCTCTTTTTTGACAATGAACCTAACGTGACCATTTTTGGACAGAATTAAACTTTCGCACCGTTATTTAAATGCACTTTTTGGGATTGTACACTAGGCCTAGATGTCCTATTGACACAGTCCACACTATGTTAGTACTAGTACAATAATTCAACTTGGTATGGAAATGGTTCAACTATATTATATTCATTAAATTATTTTAATGTAAATATAGTAATATAATTAAGTTAAGAGAGAAGTATTGGAAATATCTTTGAATTTGGTGTAAATTATTAATTGGCATAATACATAAAGAGGACCTTTAACTTGACATCAATTTACAACTATGACCCTGAACTTTGCCAGTGCACAAATAGACACTTTAACTATCACAAATTTAAACAATTAAACACTAGTATATCCCAGGCAAAGTGCGTGATATACAAATACTTCTACGTGGCTGCCAACTAATTAAAATAAATACACGTGAATTTTCAATTAAAAAATTGAAAATAAAAACAAAATAAATATCAGTTAACAACTCTGACCCTATGCTTAGAACATAGAACAACGTTTTCCTCTTTCTTCTCTACAAAATTCTAACCCTAAGTTCCTACATTTCATCCTTCGAATCAAAGGTAAAATTGTTCAAGAAATTGTGAAGAAAGAGAGGAAAATGACAAGCTGTTGAAGAAATTAGAAAGAAGAGAGTAAAGTGAGATTTTGATTTAAAAAAGGGAAATAGAAATATATATATGAAAGAGATTCATTAAGGGTAAAAGTGTCATTTAAGCGTTTTTTTTTTTTTTTACTGTTGGGGGCCTTTATTTTTACCACTGACACGCCTAATTGAAGTGTGTTTCATGCACTTTGCCATGTAGGATTAGAGTGTTTAATTGTTAATTTTTTGGATAGTTGAAGTGTCTACTTGTGCACTGGCAAAGTTTAAGGTCATAGTTGTGAATTGATACCAAGTTAAGGTCCTCTTTATGTATTATGTCTTATTAATTTCGTCTCTAAACTATTGAGAGACTTCAAAGAACTTATTTACTTGATTAATTAAACTTAAATACACCCTCGCAACATGACATATCAAGTTATCTCAAACTTTTGATTATTTCTTAATTTTTCAAACTGAACAAATATTATTTTATAACTATTTTTTAGTATAGTAAACAAAATCGAAAGGAAAGGCGGAAGTATCAAATAAAAAATCGGACAAATAATTATAAATAAATAAAGTAAAATTGTATAAATGAAGGACGCATGGAAAGGGTAATATAGGAAACAAAATATGAGGAGTGGTGTAAGTGGGGAACGTGGGCGGCAAATAAGCAGGATCATAAACCCAAGAACGTGACCGTTGGTTTCGCAGTTCGCAATGGAAGGGGAAGTGGGGTCCACAGAGACCAAAACTTCAAAAAAAAATTAAATTTATTATCTGATTAAATTTTAATTTGCATCGAGAATTTTTACGATTGAATCTAGTCAACAAAACACTCTACATATATTACGGTAAAAATATAAACCTCATGATCCCTAATGTATGACATGAGCAATCTTTTACATGAGGTTTATTAATATCATCTCCCATTCCTAAGGTTTAGCTTAATCTTGTTTTGAAATAAAATAATATGTATTAAATTATTTTATTTTATTTTTAAAAGAAAATATATAATGATAAATTGACGACTAATATGAGACGGAGGAGTAATGCACGAGAGAGTTATAGCCAAAGCTGTACGAGAGAGTTATAGCCAAAGGCTGTACGCATTTTAGGATTTTAAGGCACTCCATAACGGTCACGCAACAGAAAAAAAAAACTGAACGATTACTTATTTTTCTTTTAGTAGTAACTAGTAATGACAATATTACTCCTCTCGAGTCTTGATTGGGAATTTGCAGATGAAATTTTTTTTAAAAAAATTTTAAAATGAAATTTATGTATTTGTAAGTTATGTAAAAGTATTATAAGCTATAATAATTGACAATCTAAAATATTTAAAAAATAAATTTATTTGAATTTTGAAATTTAAAATATGTCATATAAATTGAAACGAATAGAGTAATATGCAAAATGAAAAACAGAATGTTACTTTTACTTCGTATGGAAGTTTTTTTTTAATAAATGCTGTAGTTGTTTTTATTAATGACGCAATATTAAATACCTTTATAAGTTATAACTAGTACTACATCTCTAGCGGCATGCCACGAGTCGGTGATAATTAAGTATGTTTTTTTTTTGTCTATTTTAAAATAGGTGGTGTTTTATTTTTTATATAGTTTCAAATGAAGTGATATAATATAATAAAAAAGATAGTAATAATATTTTTTTTAACTTTAATTTTATATAACAAAAAACTACTAAAGAGTTACCTATTTTTCAAGATATTTATTTATTTAAGAATAAGTTAATAAACATTATTTATTTTGCAATTGAGATAGAGGCGTGCACTATTTGAATTAAACCGAAAAACCAAATCAAATCAAATCGAATTCTAATTTGGATTGGTTTTTTGAATTTTTGATTTGGTTTTGGATTTATAATTTATTTTGTTTGGTTTCGGATTTAAAAAAATGAAAACCAAAAAACCGAATTATATATATATATAATATATGTGTGTGTGTTTAGAATTAAGTTGGAGTTAACTGCTTTTGTCCCTTTTTAGTTATTTTCATTATGATTTAGTTTATTTTTTATGTTTGGACATCTATAATTGATATACTTTTAAATATTGTATTTTACGTTTTACGTGTGATTTATATTAAAAAGTATATTTAAGAAATTCAATATATATATTTATTTATTTTCAAATTGCAAATATAACTTTGTTATGTTTCTAATTATTGACATAACCGATTAACCAAATTGAAAAAATCCAAACTAAAAAGAGAAAAACCAAACCAAACCAAATTTATTTTAGTTCAGATTGGGTTATACTTCTTCAAAACCAAAAATTAAAAAACCCAAATCAAATAATATAAAATCAAACCGAAAAACCAAATGCACACCTAATTGAAGGAGTATCTATTTTTTTTAATTAATTCACACATGATTGAAATCCAAGGAGGAAAGGAAAGCATGAGTCGCGTTGTTCTCGATCTATTTATTTTATTTTAATTGTTCAACAATTATATTTGCATTAATTATACTCTTAATTCACAACATCAAAAAAGATCTTAAGTGGCAATTAATTAACGGTAATAACTTAATTGTCGTAAAATATGTATTTTTAGCGACAATTAATACTCTTTGTATATGTCCCTTAAGCCTTGACGATATTGGATCTAATGACACTTAACTCATGCCGTTAAAATTATAGCATTCTTTATTAATGTGTTTATTTACTACCGTTAAAAGTTATATTTAACCTGCGCATTAGAAACACCAAAGATAGCACTGGTCACTGGAGCTATTAGATATTTCTGATTTAAATTTTGAAAAAAAAGATTATGTGTGTGTTCTCAAACGCCTACTATAATTTACGGGATATCTTAGCGATATAAACTATTTTATCTCAATCCCTTAATTATACACATTGATCAGCCTCAATTTGAATAAGCCTAATGTTTTAGGACTTTTTTAAGATTAATGTGTATAATTAAAGAAACTGATGTATTTTAAGTGGTCAACTTATCTACACCTCAAGAATAACAAAAACCTTTTCAAAATTTATGCCAAAAATAACTAATAAAAATACTTTATCACGTATTTAAATGCTCAATCAAAACAAATATATAGTGAAAATATTTAAATGAAATTTACTATCAAATTTACGATCGCATGGATATATTCAAACTTTTTCTTTTTTCAGATCACATAAAATGTGAACCTTGATTTTCAAGATTTGTATGGGTAGGTCACGTTGTTTATGCTTGCCAAATTAGATGCCTTCATAACCTGGGTGAGGACTCCAAAACTTGCCACCCTCAAAGAAAAGTTCAGTCATCAAACTCCTTGAAAATTGTAAGGAAAAGAACATGCAATGCCATCAAACTTTGACAAAACATTAATTTATTTCATTCGTTAAAAGTAGGATGGACATAAATATCAAAAAATTGAAAATTGAATCGAATTCAACTAATTCATTCTTCAATTTTTTGGTTTGATGTTGATGTTATTTTTAAAAAAAATTGGTTCTTCAGTTGGATGTTCGGTGTAAGGGTTTTAGAATATCGTTGCACCAAAGAACCGAACTTTTATTTAAAAATAAAATAAAAAATAAAAATAATAATAATAATATATTTATGGATATTCTCTTAACTAAAAATATAACATTTAAATCATTCATGAACAAATCAAAGAAGCAACAAATGTACAATTCAATAAATAGTTAACTTCAACTATTAATTTCCAAGAGGAACCAAAACATATTTTTGTTACATTATGCAAAGGAACTAGTCTTCGTCCTTGTTTTTTCTCGAGAAGTAATTGGAGGCATAATGTTCTTGATAAAGGTAAACATAGTCTTTTAGTTAGCACAATAAGTGTTTCATGACGAAACACATTATTTCTTAACATACTTTAAATTTTTTAAGTATCTTATACTTTGATTTTGTCCTCATTTTATTTTTCATACACCAAAAAATTGATTTTAAAACATCAAACTAAACCAAATCGAAGTAGAAAAAACCGAACTGAATTAGTTTGATTTAGTACACCGTGCACACTTTTCTAATATCAAAAATCGAAGAACCGAACCGAACTGAACTGAAGAACCAAACGCCCACTCCTAATTAAAAATTTGATTCATCTATGTCATTTTCGTGCGTAAGAAAAGGCTGATCAAGGTGTCTAAGGGTAAGCTTGGACTACAATTAATGGATCTTGACAAGAAACTAATTCATAATTCATCATCGAAAAATTCTCCCATTCGAATCAAAGTGATCTGTTTGATCTCGATCCGAATTAATTTCATGAGTAGATAATTTATCTCGCTCTTTTTGAATAATTCATTTTTATAAATACGACGTTTGACGTAAATTCATTTATATATTATATTTCTATAATATAAATAGTACTAGTACTTTTGATTCCTCTTACATAATATGGTGGACAAATAAGAGTTCCCACAGTACCATCCCATTGCCATACCTAATATTTCATGTGGACGTTTACTGCCACCAACCATATGATAAAGAAACACCATAACTCACACTCTTTTTGGCCATTTGGAAAAGTATTGGGTTGACTTACGATTGATTTTGTATATTTTGATCAAGTCTCTGCATGTTGGTTTGCCTGCTATTGTAATATACCGCACTGTCCTGATCCTTTATAATAATAAAATGACATGCTTAGTCTAGTCGTTCTATAAGTGAGGTTTGAAAAGAATAGCGTATTTATATAGAGACAATTTCCGGTATAACTCATTAATTGGGGTGTGTTTGGTGTTGAAGAGAAATGTTTTCTAATTTCTTACGTATTTTGTAGTGTTTGATAAGTAAGTTAAAAAATATCATTCCAAGATTATTCATATATATAATTTAGTAAAATACGGGAAATAGGGGTGGAGAGTGGGGGTGTTGGGTAGGTGGGGAGGAGCGATAATTAACTTGAAATCTCACTTAATTTTGGAACTTGTTTTTCCAATGCTACGTTCATTATATATATCATTTTTCTTATTTTTATGAAAATTATTTTCCTAAAAAAGTTATTTTTCAAAAAATTTAATAGCTGAAACATAAAAAAAATACTAATTGGAAACTTCATACCAAAACACCCTTATAAGTGCAGTACAATAATATATGAAGATCTAAACATCAAATTACTTGATTAATTATGATAAATGGGTTTCTATAGTTTGATGTAAATTTTTACTTGCAACTAGAGGGTTATATATAAAACCACAGATGGATTGTTTTTTTCAAAAAGAAGATCATGAAATAACAAAGCAAATTAATCATGAGAAAATGACTCTTATAAGTTATACCTACCACACATTAATATTTGCCTAAACATGTACTTCATTAAGTATGTGTTCCCACTGGAAATAATAATATCATTTCTGATGGCATAGGTGTATGTAGGGCATGTGATTTATGGTATATGTAGGACACAAATTGGGACGTAAGTTTTATTTGCATGCACTACTCAATTCTGTCAAAAAAATCAAGCGAACGTACATTTAAATGAATTTTTCTTTACTATAATTATTGTATTGTTATGTTGGGCTTACATGCTATTATCGAGATCAGAATTGTAATTTATAAGTTTGTGATTAATCTAGTTATTTTAAATTACTAAATTCTTTCTGAAGTAATAATTATGTACATATTAAATAAGCTTTTTAAGACAAATATAGAGTTTCGACCAGAGTAAATTAGCAAAACTTTTCTTTCATTTATTCATGAAAAAGAGCTATTAAATAGAACACGTGAAGTTAGGTTCTTGTTCAAACAGTACTGTTTTTTTTTTCTTCAAGGAAGAAACAGAGCCCCTTCAACTGTATAGTTGGGAATCAAAATTTGGTTACCATCTATCTCATCGGCGTTGGACTAAACATTAAGTAGGCGTTTGGCCATATGATTTGAGATTTAACGGAAGGTTCTTTTGCTTTCTAAAGCAACCGAATGATAATTCCTTATGCATTTTGATTTAAAATCACTGTTTATTTATGTATTGTGAAGAAATTTCAAAACAATTAGAGTTTCAAATTTCATGTTATGTTTTCAATTTATTAAAATATAAAACTTATAATTTGCGAAAAATAATTCATACTCAACATGAAAAGATTGTCCGTATCATATTTTGAGGATTATATTAAGAAAAAATAGTGACTATTGTTGTTCATTTATCGATCATATCAGTGGATCTTTGTAAAATCATGTATATTTGAAAGTTTGAAACAACATATAATCACAAGTATTTACTCATAAAAAGAACACGGAGCTATGCAATTTATTAATGCAATGCCATAGAATACTTCGATACCTTATTTATGAACTATTGTTTATTCATTTGATTAGTTTGTATAAGAATCGGAGAAGTTTTAATAGTTTTTCACGAAGTAAAGTCTCGAACTAAATATGTAGTGCTAAATTAATGAGTTTGTATATAGTGTCAAATAACCCTTAAAAAAAGAAGTCCTCTAGCTATTGATTAAGCTGGCAAAAAATACATTCATACTGATAATATGTAGATTTGGCAAGGCAGCCTAAAGTTTTTCTTAAAAGACAAAACATTCATACCAATCACATTTTCCCCCCATCTTTGGAAGTTTTTCAACTATGAAGGATTTGAAGTAGTTTTTCATTAAAAAAGACAACATGCATACCAGTCACAAATCATGCACAAAGTTTACAAAATTATTACACATTTCTAGTCCTGTAATTCAAAAAACTTTTTTCAAGATTGTTTTGTCCATTTGTCCTTGACATTTGCAGCATATCATTACTTTACACTGTAACATGAAGGTACAATAATTCATGTATGGACTGCAACTTGAAAAGCTGATAAATGAGCATGAATGCGTATAACAAAATGGTGGACAAGACTGGCAAAGATCCTGTGAAACCAAAAATAATTGCTATCAAACAAACAAGATTCACTGGAAAATAAATTTCCAGGCAGTGTATATATGTGTACGAAAAGCAAGGGCATGGCAACATATTTGACCCTGTGCTATGAGAAAAGCAATGAAATAAGAACGCTTTTCTGAATGCGGCTATACTCAAATTTGAAACTCAGATCTAGATCTGGCAAAAGCGAAAGCCCCCAACATAATTCGAATAGAGGCTGAACTACTCATCATCCCTCCACAGCTTACCTTTTTGAGCCAGATGGTTAAAAGAAGTTAGAATCTGGCCTTTTAGCTTGTTATGACAAATATAACATGGTGTCAAGGGGTATTTGGAATTGGTAGATTAATCAGCCTCTGCATATTCATATCACTTTTTCAGCAACTCTTCCATGACAAGGATTTCTTTCATTCATTAATATGAGATGGTTCTATGACAAAGGAATGCCTACTGCAGCTCTTGCTTTGCTTCTTATACCATAAATCTCTCATTGTCCTCGACTTTCCTCCCACTCGTTCTCCTGTTACCCAATGCACCTTGTCTATGACTATGAGTGTTCACTAATGAGGGGGCAGTACGGAGGAACAAGGAATTATCCTCGTCATGAAATAAGAAACAAGTCTCATTGGCAAAATGATGCAATGATACAAATATGATTTAGCCTTATTTGGCCACCTGAAAAGGTAAGCTGGAAGATCAAAATCTATTTACCAATGAACCGTGAAATGCTATGGATGGGGCCATCCAGTACAAATGGAAGTAAGTTATACAATTTTTGAATAGAGTAGATGAACTAGTACTCAATAGCTTTATTAAGAAATATTACATCAATGAACAGACTAACAAAAGAAGTTGACACAGTAATTGCACATCAAAATGCACCCGTGGAAGGCCAAAAAGAAGAAAGGGACAAAAAAGGACTCGTGCAAACGCATATAATACAGAATACAGTATAATTTAAACACTGACAACAAACACATAATGCAAAGACTTACACAGACTTGGATGGCCAAGACTAATGTGTTTGTTATGAAATTAATAACAAGCACATAATGTGAAGGCTTATGCACCCTTGGATGGCCAAGATGCTTGAGCTGACATGATAATTCCCACAATAACACCGAACAGCCCAAGTGCACTACCAAAAATCTCGATCACGAGGATCTTAACAAAAAGTGAGGAGTTCTGTGCATCAGATAAAGCACAGCTGCTTCCAATTATTCCAACGCACAACCTTCTCAAAAGAAATAAAAGGAATAACAATAATTAAAGGGCAGAAAAAACATTGCTTTAAACTTGAAACTACATGTAGAAATCCATATACAAGGAGAAAGTTATTTCAAACTCACCCACAGACAAGATTGGCAAAGCCCACAATGATCCCAGAAGCAAAAATTGCATAGCCAGCTCTAAGAGATTCTGGTGCATAAATCTGTGAGGCAGGTACACTCTCGAGCTTTGTTTGAAGAATGATGGCCACAATAACACCATATATAGCAACCGCTTCACAAAAAATTACACTGACGAAGAAACTTTTTGAGACATTGCACAAATAGGACTGGAAACAAACTAGAGATAAGGATCATCAATAATGGCATTATGCATATGCGGTAGACTATGAGCCTTTGACTTCACACTTGCTTACAGATATAGTACACAAGCATATTAAGCCAAGGGCCAGAAATCGTCCCAATACCCCAGAACCATACATCTCTGTTCACACATCAGGGCATAACATTTCTTATATATAACTTTAAAATATGTGTCATAAAGGGCAGAACAAGATTGTAAACAGAAGTTCATAAAGATGGCAGAGAGTATAATGGGATAGTTGACCAAATGAAGCTCAGACATAGAATTACCACTCTTAATGAGAGTATGTTTCCAAATAGAAAATTATGCAATCACGGAATAGTTTGTCAAACTCATGTGTCATTGGCTGACAGCACCTAGTGATTACACTATTAGCTAAACAGAGCTATAATAATGATAGAGCAAACTGACTAATAAAGCTCACAGTTCGGAATCAAACTACCACCAGAATAAAAAACAAAACCTGCAAGCAAAATTTCTGATACAAACATATGTGGCGCTAAGGCAAGTAAAGAGTAAGGTAAAACAACACATTCTTAGAAATTTTGGTCTGCCTAAGCATGACTCAACTTCTCATTTTACACAAGCAATACATCTATTAAAAATTACTCTGACTTGAAGCCAAAAATCAATCCATGTTATACACTTTAACATGCATGGGGACATTTTCAAGGTTTTTTTTGGTTCACAAACTAGTTATACAGAATCTTTATATGCTTTAAAAACTACATGAATTGTTAGCAATGGATCATAATAAAGGGGGTTATTATGCAAAGATCGAGATCAAAGCCAATAATCAGCTTAATCCTAGTATAGCTAATAGACTAATACACCTATTCATTTCCACTTTATGGCAAACAAAAATAAATACATAATTTTTATCAATTTCTGTTGGTATCAGCCTTCTCAATTCACGGTGCAGTAATTAAAAAAAGCAAATTACCTAATCAGATTTTTGGAGGTAATCCGAGGAGCTTTGATGGCAGCACCAATCAAACTACTTCCAGTTATATATATTCCCCTAAAACATTTCATAATTCCAACGGAAATCATTAGATTGATGAAAAATTGATCGAAAACCCTAGCGAGTAATAAATGAAAAGTTTACCAAGCAGCACCAAGCACTGAAACACCGATGGCAATGGCAATTCCGATGGCGGAGAAGGTGTACGGAGAGATCTGCACCAACGCTCGCGACCATGAGCTAGATGGACCCGCCATTATTGATGGTTTTCACACAAAACGATCCTGATCTCAATTACTTGAATCCGATGAATCAAAGGAGAGAGAAAAGAGCATGTGTCGTGTTGGACCGGGTCGCTACCTTCTTATTTGGGTCAATTTAACAAAGTTTGGGCCGATTGTGGAAATTTCCTACTTTCGAGTGATTTTTAATTTTTGTTACTTAATCGATGGTCTTTAATTTTTGTTCTTATTTCTTATTTAAGAAAAAATTATGGCTAAGATTCTTAAATATGAACTAATTTTGTAAGGCAGAAGTTTATTTAGAAAACTTAACCTCAATCAACATTAGTTTGTATGAATAAATTGTCTTAAAATGTTACAAAAGTTTAGAGTAGAGAACTTAGCCTCTATAACCATAAGTAAGTATGAATAAATTAAGCCTTGCGAATATTTTTTTTATTCAATCACTATTTTTGTAATTTAAAATATCAGACGACAAAAATTAAAGACAATGAATTTGAAGGATTCATAAAATAAGCCATTCTTGCGATTTGTGAATGACCAAATTGGCATAAATGTGCCAACCCGGTAACAAATGGCTTCTTATGTAAATTTACAAGTGACAAAAAAAAAATCAACCAAAACGATTGCATGTATCTATAATATATCGTTAATGTATATATAATGTATAATCAATAATGTCATGGAAATGTATATTAATAAAATAGATATTACATCAAAACAAATTGATTTACTGAAATTTGTTCTAATGGAATATCTTAAACAGAAGACAACAATTGATGTTTTTTGTTAGTTTTGCTATTAATTGGGCATGTTACTTTTTAAGTTATGGATGTGATCGTCAGGGCTATTTGCTTAACAGGTTATTTATAAACAGAAATATTGCAAAAATTTTAACTTGCATTGTTGGGTTTCCCCTCTAGAAATTGGCATATGCCACTGTTTGCAACATGCACACGATATTCTTTAGTAAAAGGTGAAAGAATAGTTCTGAGTTATGCTGAGCGTTTGAGCTCCTTCTATGCAAGTTCAAGCCGTTTGCTTCTTCACTAACTTACTGATGTATGGGATGTTTTTCTAGTTTCTGCAGTGGGCTACTACTATGGGCTTTATGTATTGGACTTGCATTTTGGGCCCGTCAACATGAGCTTCACACCGTTTCCAATATTGAGCTCATCAAAAAAATAAATCTTTACTTCACAATGTTTTTAATATCCATCTCATCAAGAGGAAAATCTTTAGGTCAAGATGAGTTTCACACTGTTCTCATTTGCATGGATTTTTTTTTTATTTTTAAGGACATACATTTTTTATTCCTTGATATAGGAAATATGTGATATTTTAGATTATATTTTTAATTATATTACCTTGAAATATAAAGTAATAATACAAACATAGCATAACAATCTCTCTATCTTATCCAAGATAGAAGTAGTACACCACAACCTCCCCACATGCGAATATAAATTAATAATCTTGCGCCATACTTATGGTCCTGAAAAATATATATTTTAAAATAAATATGCCTTGTCATATGACTCCAAAAACAGCATTTGATGTTGTGACAAACCAATATTATTATCCTATATCAACAAGACCATTATATAAGATATGAGGATTAATGTGTCACACACATCAATTCCAAGAAATTAATTAAGAGACAAAAAAAGTAATTAAAAAAATCCATGGGTTCTCTAACAGTTTCCCACAAACTTCCTGTTATTGATTTCACCATGGAGAATTTGAAACCAGGTACAAATTCATGGTCCAAAGCAAGTAAAGAAGCTGTTTGTGCTCTTGAAGAATATGGTTGTTTTGTAGCATTATATGATAAAGTCTCATTAAAGATCCATGATGATGTTTTTCAAGCACTAGAAGAGTTGTTTGAACTTCCAACTCAGAAAAAAGTACAAAATAAGTCTAGTAAACCTTTGTATGGTTATGTTGGCCAAATCCCATTTATTCCTCTTTATGAGAGTATGGGCATTGATAATGCTAATACACTTGAAGGTATCCAAAATTTCACCAATTTCATGTGGCCTAATGGAAACAATGATTTCAGGTAATATTTTCTTTGTTAAATAGTCCCACATCGGTGATGGTAATTTTTTTAATGTATAGTCTTGGGCGAATCTCATATCTTTAGCTAGTTTTCGAAGTAGAGTTAAGATGAATGTTCATTTTCTTATCATGGTATCAAAGTCATAATCTTAAATATCCATGTTTCAGTCATTAATGTTGGGTCTCTCCATATTATCTTGTGTACATGACTCTAGTTGTCAGGTCTAGGTGTGTGGGGTGTTACTAGTCCCACATCGGTGGATGATATGACAGTTTGTCTTCTTATGGATAATTTGCAATTCTTGAACTAGTTTTTGGAATTAAAGTAGCCATACCCAAATCGAATTTGAAATGTATGTATATAGTTGAATGATTCACTATTTATCATTCCAACTTCTTTGAGAAAGAAAATAAATCAGACACACTCAATGTTGGGTCCCATATTATCTTGTCCACACTCTAATTGTCATGTCTAGGCATGTCAGGGCGTATTAGTAGGCCCACATCTATGATTCTGGACAATGCGAATTACTTTTTGAGGTTAAGTTACGTCCTTATCACTAATCCCTTTTCTTCCTTTTTTAATTTTAATTTGTTAGCCAAGCATTGCTAGCATACTCAAAAGCAGCAGTAGAACTAGAAGAAATGGTGGTGAAAATGGTTTTTGAGAGCTATGGTGTAGAGAAATACTATGAATCACAAGTCAAATCAGTGAATTATCTAGCCAGAGTAATGAAATATAGAGTAGCACAAGTAGAAGAAGCAAAACTGGGATTTGTTGCTCATACAGACAAGAGTTTCATGTCAACAATTCATCAGACTAATCAAGTTAATGGTTTGGAGATCAAAGGGAAAGATGGACAGTGGTTTGGAGTTGAGCTTTCCCCTTCCTCCATCGTCGTCATGGCTGGGGACGCGATCATGGTATCAATCTCATTTCATTTTATATGTCTTAATTTAACGGATTACTACGAAATTTAAAGAAAGTAAAAAATGAGATGTGAAAATCGTACCAAAAAACATAATGCCTTTTTTATATCTTGTTGTCCTGATAAATCTCCGATATTACTAGGGGTAAATTGAAAAAGGAAAAGTAAAACACATATAAATTGAAACAAATGAAATAATACGTGTCAGTAAAATATTAGGAGTTTATCTTCTTTAATTACATAAGGTGTAAAAGCTCCGTCGGAGCTAGAAGCCAATGCATGAAATTGATCAAACTCAATAGCTTTAATTCAAACTCTATATTTATATTACAAGTTCACTAAAATATGTATAAAAGTTAAATGCAAGACTTGTTCGTCACTAATATCAGATATCACTGTTGTAGAAGTAAAAATTCATAAAATTCAAATTCTGATTCTGCCTCTTATTTTTATAAGTAATATTAAATTAAATCACTTAAAAGATAACTAGAAAAAATAAATGAAAGAAGCATAGTAGATATTTATGAAATAATTATCATCGTGGATAATACGATAAGTAACCTAGTACATATATGCACCAGATAAATATATACCGATAACGTAAAAATTCTTTTATAATGTGAAGTGTATATAAAAGTTCTTGTCTTTATATTTGATATTATTTGTTGGATAATAGGCATGGAGCAACAATAGGATAAAATCTCCACATCATAGAGTGATGATGGGGGAAGAGAAAGGAGCAAGATATTCCATTGCACAATTTTCATTCATGGAAGATTCACTAATGGTTGAAACACCAAAAGAGCTTGTTGATGAGGAGCACCCTTTACTATTCAACTCATTCAATCATCTTGATTATCTAAAGCTCTTTTAGCAAAGAGGAAAATAGAAGACTTGAATGTGCTCTCAAAAGCTATTGTGGTGTTTGATATGCAAATTGCTTGTAATATTTTAATTTCCAGGAGGTGAAAGAGGGGGAAAAGGAATAATAATAATAAAGTTTCAGTAAATATGATTTTGATGTAAGCATCGAATGCGAATAGTTTTTTTAAAATATTTTTTATCATGAGGTTCATGTCTCTATGTAATCCGTCAAAAAATTATCCTCATTAAAAAATTTGTGAATTCCTTTTCGTTTTTTCTTCTGACGTAGCGTTGGGTAATAGATTTCAATATTTTTTTACTTAATTTGATATTTATAAAATTGGAATTGAAGATGGAGTTGTATCTGATTATACTTTTTACGAAAGATATTTTTATACGAAGGATATTTGAAATAAAGTTCATGCTAGAATGTATAATATAACTTCAAAAGTAAAAGCACATTGAAAACATGCTATATATGATTCATCAAATTTGAAATATAATTTCAAGTTTGATGTTGAATTTTAGTGATCAAACATTAATTTCCAAATAAGTGAACAATTATTCCAAAAAATCACTCCACGTAACTTTATTTAGAAAGTCACTCAAATTTATTTTATAATAGAAAGAGATTTAATTTGATTGTAGATACGTACGTCAACATGTGCGGGGTAGGGCCGAAGGAGGTAGCTAGCCATGTGAATCCATTACGCGCGAATTCAGTCCTCGTCGTTTGCCCTACCATTTATTTTTGAGACACAAGACAATCTAAAAAGATTTTTTTTCCTTCAAGTGATCACTTAATTATTGCTAGTTCACTTACAAATCATTCAATCAATTCAAATGATATTTCCATGTCAGCGATGCTTGTTCTATTTTTCAAAAGAAAAAAAGAATATCGGATCCTTTGAGCAAACTATAATCATTGATCATTCTCGATTATAGATGTTTATATTAATTCAAAAAGATAATAAAGTTTTTTAATACTATAAAAGTGAAGTAACTAATGTAATAGTCAAACGAGTCATAACTAAAATTTTGAATGGAACTCTTGGCAAATTTTTGCCGATGTTTTTTTTTTTTTTTGTGGGGTTTTGGGGGTGGGGGTGGGGGGTAATTATTTATTAAATGATTTTTTTTTGTTTTCTAGTTTATGAACCTTTTAGAGTTTAGACTATAATTTAAATTTTTTATTTGAATAAATGGAAAATCTTATGAAAATAAAATGTTAGAATAATCACCCGATCAATGACAATCTAATTTATTTTGTAGACGTTAACAAGAGGTAATGTTTAGTCAGTTCTAAAAATTATATCTGCATAACTTGTTAAGTAATATTTAACATGCTGTTGTACTATATCTCTGCATTATAATATGTCGTTTCCCAACGTTATGTTTGAATTTTGATGCACATATCTAAAAAAAAAAAAAAGTTAGCTCGAATTATTATTTTTCAATGTTGAACAGCAATATTTACAAAAATTCAGAAGAGAAAAAACGAAAAAAAAAAACACTTCTCCTTTACAGTTTTTAAAAATTAAACCATTATGGATTAATTAATGTATGACCTTTTGGACCGACAAAAGTTGTAATTACTTAGACACACAATTTTAAAACCTAGTGGTATGGTTCTAATTATGTCGAGATCAATTATATCATCCCTTTGACGTTTAGCTCAAGTGGAGAGAACTAACCATTTCACATTATTAGCTAGAAAAATACACCAAAAATTTATAATTTAATATATTATCAAGATTAATGGGTCCAAAATCTGCGTTCATGCATTATATCATCAACAATTTTATAGCTTTAGTTTATTTCTCTTTTTATCAATTTATGTGATCATTTTATCGTCCAAGTTATGATTGGTAATATATATTTTCTTATAGTTTAATCTTCAAATTTATGGCTTGTGTTAGCACAATTAATGTTACTTATATTTTAATCTTGAGCCTATATATTTGCCAGGATTCTCTTTAAGGTAGACCAATTTACGAATAATTTGTGTTTTTTTATAGAATGGGTCCAACAATATTTTTAATTGCGAAAAAATGTCACATTAGCTGATCAATTCTATATGTATTATTGGGACAATCATCTACGTTATTTTTACGATAAATAATAATCAATCAAACACTTTATTTAATCATAAAAGATTGTTCAGGATAAGATCCTCCTAACAATACATTTTGGAATTTCTAGCTATTTTTGCATTGAATAATTTAATTTAACATCACACTACAAAAGACAAACAAAAAATAAATAGTATTCTATAAAAATAAATAAATAAATAAGCTTTCTTCGAAAACAACAAACCAACAAATACATGTAAAAGAATTTAAAATGCACCTACAGCACACCCAACAGCTAACAAATGTATTTGAATATTTCCACATGAATTTTGTTATTTTTATTATATATATAATATGTATATCCTAAATTTTAAAATTATCTGAAAATACTTCTTTGTCTATTCACTTAATTCTCGAACAAGTAGTATTAGCTAGCTGGCCATCGAATAAAAAGTAGGAGCAACGCTTAATTTTTTTGACTTCATAATGGATTATTATTCCATGTGATCAAAAGAAAATGTCTTAACCACCATATGTTCAGGCATTACGTAAATATTTCTTATGTTAAAGCATAATTTAACATGTTATGTCACGTTATCTATATATTTAAAGCCGATAAAATGAGTTTTCTCATATTCACTCTAAATTTACTGTCTATAGTGTAAACCAAAACTAATAAATAGAAATATTGCAAAATTTTGACTTATATTGTTGGGGTTTACCCCCTCCAAAAATAGGCGTATGCCACTATTTGCAACGCTCACACGGTATTCTTTAGTAAAAGGCGAAAGAATAGTTCGCTATGTGCTCATTGCGTGGCTGCGTGAGTTGTGTTGTGGCTCTTGATCTCATTATATACTAATTCTATTTGCTGGCTTCTTTTCTAACTTATTGATGTGGGATGTTTTTCTAGTTTCTGCAGTGGGCTACCACTACGGGCATTATGTATTGGGCTAGATTGTTGGGCCCTGGGCCCATCAACATGAGCTCTACTAGTTCTCATTAGCATACAAAAGTACTGATAGACTGCAGGGAAATAATTGAGAAAATATTAAACGGAAATGGCATAAATGAGTACTTTTGTATTGCTAATGAGAACGAGTAGAGCTCATGTTGATGGATCAGCTCATAATTGACCACGTGTACAAAATGATTATGCCATTTTTCGTTTGAGAAAAGACATAGCATTAATAATATTGATGGAGTCCAAAATTCGTGTTCATACATTATAGCATTAATAATCATTTGTATTTTTTGTGTTTTACCTCTCTTTTTATTGAATTATGTGATCAATATATCCTCCAAGTTATGACTGATTACATTTTCTTACACTTTAATCTTTAAATTAATGGTTAAATAAGTCTGAGAAGTCTGTTTCATACACAATAAACATTGTACTCTTCATAACATTAATTTTGCTTACATAAGCCATAATTTAATAAAACCTTCTTCTTAGAAGTTCGAAAGGGACTGTGGTCCTAAATTGAGCCAATTTGTCAGGATCAATCAGTTAAATGTAATTAGCGTTATATTCCTCATCAATCATCAACATAATTAAATAGTACTCTACAAATAAGTAAATTTCTTTAGAAAACAACCAATTAACTACTCCTCTGTCAACTTCAAACAAAATGTCTAACGTATACAACTTTGTATTTAAAAGATTAATTTTATATATAAATAAATATTTTACATAAAAATATAATTTAACATGTTGTAACAATAGAAATACCTTACCTTGCACATTCGGTGTAAATAAGTTAAAATTCCATGGTTAATAGGGGTTAAAATGATCTAATTAAAATAAGATAGGAATAAAGTTTTTTTTTTCTATAAGAAGCCTATATAAAACCAAGCAATTAGAGATCCTTTGGGAAACCAAAAGAACAAAAAAAAAAAAGCAAGAAACTATAGAAATATACTATGGGTTCTCTAACAACTCCACCAAAACTACTAGTAGTAGACTTCAACAATGAAGAATTAAGGCCAGGCACAACTACTTGGGAATCTACATGTAAAGAAATTAGGCATGCCTTTGAAAACCATGGTTGTTTCATAGCACTTTATGACAAAATTTCACCCCAACTTCAAAAATCCATTTTTCAAGATAATTCACAACAATTATTTGAACTCCCTTTAGAGAAAAAAGTCCTAAACATTAGTGAAAAGCCTTATCATGGTTATGTTGGCCAAATTTCATTTCTACCTAATTATGAAGCTTTTGGTATTGATTATGCAACTACTTCTCAAGGTATTCAAACCTTTTCTAAACTCATGTGGCCACAAGGAAATGACTCTTTCTGGTAATTAATTAATAATTTCTCATTTTCTTTTTTACATTTAATGTCATGATCATGTTAGAATTTAGATTCAGTGAGTTCAGAATATATACTGTAACAAGACACATGTATTTATATATAATTTAATTTGATTAGAAAGCACTGTGTGTTCAGTTGAACCAACTAAACTCGTTCTGAATTCTATTCTTTGCTCATGACTTTGGTTTTAGTGAGAGTTCGTTGATGTTTTCCAAGATTGTGGCGGAGTTGGACAACAAGGTTGTTAGAATGTTGTTTGAGAGCTATGGGATCGCGAAAAATTGTGAATCATATCTTGAATCAACCACATATCTCCTTCGATATTTAAAATATAACACTCCAAAGACGAAGGAAACTAGTATGGTGTTTCCCCCTCATACCGATAAAACGTTCACAACCATACTATACCAAAATCACATTTCAGGGTTGGAAGTTCAAACTCGAGACCTTCAATGGATAACTCTTGAGTTTCCACCATCTTCTTTTGTAGTCATGGCTGGTGAAGCACTCAGAGTAAGTATATTACACAACTTATCTCTGAATTATTTTATTCGCGATCAATATACATAAGTTGAACTTGTGTTTTATTTTTATAGGGATGGAGCAATGATAGGGTGCTTACTCCAATACATAAGGTAATTATGGATATAAATGGGAGTGAGACAAGGTATACTATTGGATTATTTACTTTTTTAAAGGATGATAAAATTATAGAAGTGGCTGAAGAATTAATTGATGAAGAACATCCATTGAAGTTTAAGCCATTTGTTCATCTTGATTTGATCAAGTTTTTTGACACAGAACGTGGTCGAAGATCACAGAATTTAGTTGAAGATTTTTGTGGTGTTTGATATAATTATATGAATTTTCATGTAATTTATGTTTGGGTTTTTTAATTTTCTATATTCAAACCTAGTAATTTACCTTTTTATGTTGCTTGTTTGTATAATGAACACAATAAAATATTGCACGTAATAGTAAATTGTTTTCTTTTCTAGATGATGATGATTTAATATATTGTTCATGTATGATGTATCTAAGGAATTTGATTTCTTTTATGCTCTGATTTAAATTTTCATACTTAATGTGAGATCAAAATGAATAATTTAATGTTAAACTTTTAACAAATGCGGGTGAAAAAAAATAATATTTACAGTTGAAAAATAGAAAAAAATATATATTTAAAAAATAACAATTTTTTCAAATTGATGAAATGATATCTCGCACACATGAAAAGATTCAAATTCATTTAAGTAATTCTACATATGCATGATCTAAAACAACGATTTTATCAGCTGTAGCAAAAAAAGAAATTTTATAGAAGTCAAAATAGGAAAAAAATAAAAATGTCTACCAATTTTTTTCTATGGATATAAAACTTTAATTGAGAGAGAAAGAGGAAGCACAATAAAGATCAATTAGCGAGGTTTTATGTCGATACAATAATAACTGCATATTTAACTCATGATATGAGATAAAAATTTGGAATTAACTCATATAATAGAGTAGATCCACTAAAGTTTTGATTAGGGTGGGATCATATCCCAAAGTAGTTGTTCTCATGTGAATGGTCTGTTTAGTCCTTACTTTACTTAATTGGGCCGGAGTTTGTTTTGATCGAAATTAAAGTGGGAATTTGGGCCCAAAATGTTTTTATTGCTTTTGTCATAAGATTTCTTCCAAAAATAAACAACTCAAAATAATAATTTTCATTTTGCGTTGACAAATCAGTTTTTACACGAATTGTCCCTATCTTGAATATTTATAATTTTTGTCCATGCTTTTCATTTAATAAAATCCGAAATAATGATTTAATATCGCAGGACAAAATTTAGGTTTTGGTTTCTATTTTTTATTCTACTGCCAGCGAATTTGTAATTGTTCTTTACTGCTTATTAATAAAACATGAGCATTATTATTTGTATCTTGCCCCGATCCTATTTTGATTTTTAACATCTTTTCTGACGCATTCAAAAAAGCACATGTTTATTTGAATGCAATTAGTATTTTTTAGAGTATAGGAATAACAAACATAAAAATTATATTTGTGTTTTATAGTTATAATTTTGTTATTTGCGCTCCATAGCAAATATAGCTTGCTATAGAGCATCTGATTTGTATAAATCGCGGTGATTTGTATAAATCGGACGTCTGTATTTATGAAAATTGCGTTTGTATATGTATATGTTCTAGGAGTTAAGCTAGAGTGGCGAGCGAAATTAGGAGAGAGAGGAGAGAGAGGGGGAGGGGGCAGAGAGTGGACAGAGGTGAATTGTATATGTATATCGGTTAGATAATTGTATATATGTAACTACTATGTATATGTATCAATGATTGTGTTTGTATATCTGCATAATATTTGAATTTTTATACAATTGAATCGAGTTAAAATATTTGTATTTGTATATCAAATCTCTCTCTCGCTTTATACAAACACAAATTATACATTGTATTTGTATAATTTGTGTTTGTATAAAGCGAGAGAGAGAGAAAGGCAAAATAAAACTAGACAGGGGAAGATTTGCATTAGTATAATTATAAGTGTATATAACGGAAATATATGTATTTGTATTTGTATATACAATCTCTCTCACTTTATACAAACACAAACACACAATTTATACATTTGTGTTTATATAAAGTGAGAAAGGCGAGGGAGAGAACTGAGAGTGACAAGCGAGATGCAGGGGAGAGAGACGAATGACAATGTGTTGCTGCGAATTGGAATTAAATGGAACTGTAGATATATCATTTATTTTGAATTAATAATTTGCTATAATGCACAATATTCTCTTCTTTTTTTTATCTTATTCTTATTATTTTTTTTACTATTTCAAAAAAAAAATTATATTTTTATATTTAGAAATACATTTATAAGATAATTTATAGTCATTTAAGGTTATTTTAGACCACAAATTTCAATTTTTTTTTTAAAAAACTCCGTATATATTTAAGGGAAAATGGTCAAAAATATCCCTCAACTTTGTTTTATTGGTTGACTATGCCCTTACCGTTAAAATGAAGTTAATTTTACCCTATCGTTACTAATTTCACCATTTTTATCCCTCAATTGGATGGAAACCCAAATCAACTAAAATTACCCAATCTATCTATATATAATAGGTGAAGAAAAAATGCCTACGTGTCAGCACCACAAAAATCATATTTTTAAATAATTAAAATAAAATTAGAATAATTAAATATAAATCACTTTTAAAAGATTTTAAAAATTAGTCCCATATGGAAAAATTGAAAATAAAAAAAAATTGCAAACATAGAATGGAAAACACTGTAAAAACATATGTTTAAATAATTAAAATAAAATTATAATAATTAAATATAAATCATTTTAAACAATTTTAAAAATTAGTCCATGTAATTGGTAAACTGTATTTATTTTTAATTATTTTTTAAAAATATTTTATTTTTCTCACACAAAGTTTGATGATCTTTTTAATGAAGATTTAGTATGATAATCATAACATCTAAAATCTAATATATATATATA
>JAJOOS010005944.1:0-59973 GCA_029582725.1 Solanum chiquidenum | reverse complement strand
ATGGGGAACACATTCCTAGTTATTTCTAATAATCTGAATATAAATAAATACTTAGTTCAAAGCTATTTTTATTGTTTTTATTTTATTTCAATTTAAATTCCCCCATTTTTATATAACAACTATCGAGTTAAATATTTGTTATTGATAATATTTTTCCATATTCTCTGTGGGATCGATCCCGACTCATAGTTGGATAAATATATTGCATACGATCGTTTATATTTCTTTTCAAGAAGTATATTTGGACGTTATCATGATCCAAGCTCTTGAAATGATCTTAGGCAACGATTTTGAAGAGTGAAATAATTTGACTATATACCTCTTTTGTGGCCAACCTTGTGAGATGTGTGAACCTTGCCTGAACCCCATTCGAGCCTTGTCTTTTTCTTGGAAGAAACTTTTGTAATTGTGACCCCTCTTTATCCATTCACCCATAATTCTCATGAAGTGTGGTTTGTTTGAATAGCCAACTTAGGCCAAAAGCCTATATTGGAGTTGTGGTGGAAAGAGAAGGTAAATCAAGAAGTGTGAAAAAATCCCCCTTTTGAGCATGAGTAAAAATGCTGAAGAAAAGGAAGAAAAGTGATATTCATATCACATTTCATGAGAATAGCAGCCACTGAGCCTAAATGATCATACCTTGACACTCAGCCCCGTTACAAGCCTTGAATAGACCTTTTTGATCTTGAGTGAGCTGAAACAAATGTTGATTGGAAAATAAGGGCAAACTTATGGGTGAAGTCATGCATGTGTTCATCTTTTTGAGTGTGAGCGTTGTATGTGATTTTGGAACTATAAATTGTTGATGAATTGTGTGTGAATATGGAATCATCTTTGTTGTGAGGGCATTTGAGTACCTTTGTTGAGCTTGAACTTGCATTTGAAACAAGTATTGTGAACTGGAGAATTTTTTATAAAGGTGAATCACAACTTCAATCTTTGAGTGCACAATTGATCATTGCATGAGTAAGTTGAGTCTTGTTGTGTGCATTCCTGATTGAGTCTTATGTAGCACTGTTTGAGACATCCTTTTTGAACTGCTGAACTTGAGTTTTACTTGAGGAAAAACAAAAATTTAAGTTGGGGGTGTTGATGAGCCTGAGATTTGGACTCATTTAAGGTTTTGTTTATATATATTTAGTGTCCTCAAATGCTTAATATGTGCCAATAACTGATATAAATCCTTGATTTTCAGATATATGAATTGAGAAACAAAGCAAGGACACTAGCAGGCAAAAAGGAACAAAACAAGCTGAAGAAATGAAGAAGTGCGAGCCTGAGAATCGCCAAGAGCACTCGGCGTGTCGCTGAGTGGCTTATCAGACCGCCTAAAGTTCCAGTGTGCCAAGCCCTGAAGGAAAGAACCAAGTTGGTGATGAAAAAGAGCCGTCGGCGGATCACCGAGTAGTTCCGCGATGCTATGCTATATCACCCAAAGTTACAAACCTTGAGGATGCTGAATGCCAAGGCAGAAGGGCGATGTAAGTAACCAAAGGGTGGCTAGTCGAGTGGTTCGGTGAGCCCAACTTACTTCGCCAAATGACTCTTCGCAGCATATTTTTCGCGACTATAAATATATTTTTGGACATTTAGTTTAGTATCTTGAAGCAAGCCTGCAAGCCTTTGATGTTCATACTTTACTTGTTGGCAATTTTGACACTTAGCCACAAATTCCGCTATATCCTTCTTCATACCCGGCCACCAATAAATTTGCTTCAAATTTCGATACATCTTGGTCACAACCGGCTGAATGGAATATCTCGAACCATGAGATTCTGTCAATAATTTCTAAATCAAATCATCAACTCGAGAAACACAAATCCTTCCTTTAAAACTGAGCACACCTTCCGCATCAAAAGTGGTCTCTTGTGCCTTACCAATCGCCATTTTCTTCTTGAGTTCACTCAAATTTTCATCCTCAAATTGTTTGGCCTTGATCTCCTCAATGAACCTGGCCTTTACCTCAATGCTAGCTAAAACCCCACCTCTTTCTGAGATGCCCAACTACATGAACTTAGACTCCAAGGTCTGAATTTCACTAGCCAAAGGTCACTTGGTTACACTCAAGCAAGCCAGACTACCCATACTAACCACTTTTCGACTCAAAGCGTCTGCCACGACATTTGCCTTACCCGAATAGTATTGAATGGTCACATCATAATCCTTGAGTACCTCCATCCACCTTCGCTGTCTCAAATTCAAATCCTTTTGAGTGAATACATGATGCAAACTACGATGATCAGTAAACACTTCACACTTAACACCATAAAAATAATGTCGTCAAATCTTAAGAGCAAATACTACCGCTGCCAACTCCAAATCATGCGTTGGATAATTCCTCTCATGCACCTTCAATTGGCGCGACGCATTGGCTATAACATTCTTATCCTGCATTAGCACAGCGCCCAACCCAAAATGAGAAGCATCACAATAAACTATAAAATCCTTACCTTCAATTGGTAGCGCAAGGATAAGTGCGGTGATAAAAAGAGTCTTGAGCTTTTGAAAGCTCTCCTCACATTTTTCAGTTCATTCAAATGATATCTCCTTCTTGGTCAAATTTTTCAAGTGAGTGACAATAGAAGAAAAGTTCTTCACAAATTGATGGTAGTAGGTAGAGAGCCCCACAAAACTCCTAACTTTAGTCATGGAACTTGGCGGAACCCAATTTTTAACCACCTCAATCTTTTGAGGATCTACCATTACCCCTTTTTTCAAAACTACATGTCCCAAAAATGCAACCGAGGTCAACTAAAATTCACACTTAGAAAATTTTGCATACAACCTTTGTTTCCCAAGAACACCCAGAATAGTACGATGATGGTCGGCATGCTCTTCCTCACTTTTCGAATAGACCAAAATGTCATCAATAAAGACTATAACAAACGAATCAAGAAATAGTTTGAATATCCCATTCATCAAACTCATGAAAGCTGCAGGCGCATTAGTCAAACCAAAAGACATAACTAGGAACTTATAGTGCCCATAGCTAGTCCTAAACGCTGTCTTGGGCACATCCTCAGGCCTATTTTTTAATTGATGGTAATCAGACCTTAAATCAATTTTAGAGAAAACTGATGCACCTTGCAATTGGTCAAAAAGATCATCTATTCGAGGCAAAAGATACTTGTTTCGAATAGTGACTCTATTCAACTGTCGATAATCTATACACATTCTCATACTACCATCATTTTTCTTAACAAACTTTTGGGGCACCCCATGGGGAAGAACTAGGACGAATAAATCCCTTATCAAGAAGCTCTTGGATTTGAGCCTTAAGCTCTCTTAATTCTGCCGGAGCCATACGATATGGAGGAATAGAAATGAGGCGAGTACCAGGTTCCAAATCAATACAAAAATCTATATCTCTATCCGGAGGCATACCAGGCAAATCAGTAGTAAACACTTCTCTAAATTCTGACACCAGGGGAATAGACTCAATAGATGGAGACTCAACCTCAACATCCCGAATATGAGCCAAATAAACTAAACAACCCTGCTCTACCAGTTTCCCAGCCCGAATGGAGGATATGAACTTATCTTGCTTAGGCTTGTACACCCCTTCCTACTCTAATTTTTCCCTTCCCGGAATTTCTAGAGTTACAGACTTAGTATTACAATTAAGCACAACATAATAGGGAGACAACCAAGTCATGCCTAAGATTATCTCAAAGTCAGTCATATCCAAAATCACCAAATCACCCCAAGTCTGAAAACCCATAAACAAAATAGGACAAGCACGATAGACATGGGTGACTATGACTAACTCTCCAACTGGGGTAGAAACATAGATAGGGGCATCAAGTACATCACAAAGCATATCAAAATTAGCGGCAAATCGCACAGATACATAAGAATAAGTAGAACCCGGATCAATTAACATATTAGCCATTAGGTCACAGACAATAATAGTACGTGTGATCACTGCATCTGACGCCTCTACCTCGTTCTTTCCCGAAAAGGCATAACACTGAGCCCTATCACCTTTACGAACCACTTCCCTGCCTGGTTACACGTTACCTCTTCCTGCATTACCATTTCCTCTACCTCCACGGCCTCGTTGATTACCTCCTCGCCCACCTTGTAGACGCCCTCGACCATTATTATTATTTCATGCGGGTACCACTGCTCTAGTCTGCTGCTGCGCGAACTCAAACACACGTGGGTGGGGATAATCTCTCCTCATATGCACAGGTTCTCCACAGTTATAACAAGTACGATCAAAAGATGGCATATTGTCTGCTGAATGTGCGACTCCCTGGCTATTCTAAATCAAATTATGAGGTGGAGTTCCCGAGTAATTACCTGTAGAGGCGGCATAGCGGACTGAATTGGCTTGGCTGCAAGTGTTGGCCTTCCGGATCCCCTGGAGTAAGAACCTTTTTGCTAATGCCTTAGCCTGACCGTCTCGCCTCACCCCCTCCACTTTCTTAACAATGTTTGTTACTTCATTAAAGCTCCTCCCTGCAGAGGTCATATGAACAGATAATACCTACAACTCAGAATTTAGTCCCTTAATAAATAACCGGATTCTCTCTTCTTCGGTAGTCACCAATTGAGTAGCATATCTAGACAAAGCATGAAACTTAACCTCATAAGCAGCCACAGTCATACCACCTTGCTCCAAAGCCATGAAATCATCCTTCTTACGATCCCTCAAAGTCCTAGGCATATATTTCTCCAAAAACATAGCATAAAATTGGGTCAAGTAAGTGGAGGTAAAGTTGAAGATCTGCATTCCATATAAGCTCTCCACCACTGCTTAGCCTCACCTTGAAGCTGAAAAGTCACGAACTCAACCCCATGTTGATGGACAATTCCTAACTTATGAAGCCTTTCATAGCAGTCTAAGATGAACTCATAAGCATCCTCATTCTCAGAACCAAGAAACACAAGAGGCTTTAGCTTCAAAAACTTAGTCATCATTTCATGCTCATTACCAGTCATAATCGAACCCAACAAGGGACGAAAGAAAGCATCAGTACTTCCTCTTCCACCCATCTTGGGGGCAGTGTTAGCAACATGGGGATAGACAAGAGCCTGAGCTGCTTGAACAGAGGGAAACACTTCAGGACCAACCAATCCCTTCAAAAATGACATGATCTGTTGAGCCAACAGTGGGTCTAAGGGAGGAACACCTGTAGTTCCAGCCTGCACTTTTTCTTCTTGTCCAACCTCTTCAACATTCTCAACATCCTCCACATCAACATTCTCATCTATCTCTTCATGATGCGCAGAAGGTTTCTCATTCAAAGGAGCATTCTCAATAGGAGCTCCATCCCCAGCAGGTGCTACTCTTCCACGGCCTCTACCCCTATATCTTCCTCTACCTCTGCCTCGACCGCGACCTCTCACTGCAGATTTCTCAGCTGGAGCATTGACAGGAGCTACAGGCCTGACGCCATTCAATCAAGTATTAACCATTTGCGGACAGAAGAGTGAATGAGGTTAGATACCAATTTGAATCAACAGCTACCAATTGGAATCAAGTTATAGCGCGAAAGGAGACAAGAGAAAACAGAAAGATTTCCTAAATTCCTATAGCCTCTTGAAGAAAAGTAAAGGTGTCCCAGTACCGTTCCGCAAGACTCTACTAGACTCGTTTTGGTACATCGAGCTCAACGAACCTAAGCTCTGATACAAACTTTTTCAGGACCCAGACCATCATGATTGGCACCCACACTAACCCTCCAGTGAGAGAACCACTACTACAATCCAAACCAAGCAACTAAATAAAAAACTAAAGCATTTAAGTTACGGAAGCAAGTTAAATGCTAAGGAAAGAAAAATATGGAGTTCCCATAAACTCCAACAAAAATCTAACAACTAAACAAATGCGGAAAAACACCTAGAACCTGAAAGTCAATGTACCAAAATATCTAACAACGAACCAAAGTCTAAACAAGAAGGGTCACAACCCCAACTAATAACTAACTAGAAAAGTCTAAGCCCGAGATGTGGACATAGACGAAAGGAGAACTCGTGGCAGCCCGGAAGAAATGGCTCACCCTTGAATTCGAACGATCACTGATCTTCTAAGCGAGGTTTGTCAATAGCCGCCTGAAGATGCCCTGTACTCAATAAAAATAAAAGCAAGTGCAGTATCAGTACACAACCACAGTGTACTGGTAGGATCACGCGGCTATCCCACTAAGTGCGACATACATAAATCAATACAACAATATTAGCACATCCATATATCGAACATATACAATATTATCAACATTTAAGAACCACAACCAACTTCACATTTCTCAAGATACACAATTATGACAAGTCATTGGTCCTCTCATTGAACCCAAACCCAAACAGTTAGCATACCGAAACGTGGTACCCAATCCAATAGTTATGCCAAAACGTGGAAACCGATCCCATAATTATGCCGGAACATGACAACCGATCCATTCAACACACCACAATCACAAACACAAGTACATTCTCATAATAATACAATCGAGACATGATTCAATGGCATACAGCAATCATACATCCTCATTTACAATAAGTGTGATCAATAATGCAACATCTACATACATACACGTATCATAATGAAGCAAGACAAACATACATCACACAATCATAGAATCACAACACTCACTTACCTCTAAACAAGCTTGAAACCCTAAGAAACTTGATCCTTCCCTTCTGGATTCATTCCGCTTGTTCTTGGTCTACAAACAATCAATACAATACGGAAATCAATAAACAATCGCTAATTACCCGGATTACTAACAATCCCATCAACCATAGATCAAACCCTTGATCCGAATATCCCAATTATGGTTGTTTCCACCATAATTTCCAGATCAAAACCCTCCCCCATCGATAATTACCCATTAGATTACATTCTACGAATCGAAAAATGGATTTGAGGGGTTAAAATCTTACCTTTAGCCTAAAAAATGGTGAAAAATGGTCAAGAACTCATATGGGACGTCTCCTAGCTCTCAAAGTTGAAAAGTGCAGAATAAAATATTTTTTGGATTTATTTACGACTTTAAGTCGTGTCTGGCCCGCCACATCGGCACCCACCCCTCTACAGCGTCTCCGCCAGAGCGACCAAAACCTCTTTAAAAGCGGCTTGCACGAAACAATGAGCTATTTAATGAATTCCAAAACTCCCATGTCACAACACACCTTTAACCAACGACGCTCAGAAAATACCTTTCACGCTAAGATCAGTTTCGGGAGTTCTACTCACCCGAATTTAATTTTGTAAAGTCATACGGATTCCTTAACGCGTTAGTTATCTACTCATGCAATCAGAATCATATTTAAACCACCCGATTGCTACCAGATTTCCCCACACCTTAATGACTCTGATTTTGTCCAAATCTGGACTAGGTTGGGAAATTCCAAGTTACTACGAAAAAGTTTTCCGGCCCAAAAATTTTCCCCGTTGGCTTTTCAATAACGATGGAAATCGATCGTTACTGTAATTTAGAACATACAATGGGGCAGTTGAAGCTTTGACCTAAGGCTCTTTCTAGAAGTAGAATTCATGAAACTTTTCATAGTAAAAAATAATAACAAAAACAATTTTTGTTCTTGAATTAGAGGTGATTTAATTAAGAAAAAGCAAGAGAACCAAAAATATTATCAAGAATGAAGGTTTTAAGAATGGAAGAGATGAGAGAGCAATAAGACAGCGAAACATATCTCATTAAGAGAGAGAATATTCTTGTGATTAATATGAATAATGGAGAGAGAAAGAGATCTTGTTATGAGTCCCAAAAAATAAGCACACTAACTTAAAATAAATTTTAAAATCGTGTATTTTTCAAAATGCTATATTTGTAATTAAAACTTAGTTTTGTAAATAAAAATGAGTATATTTTATATTGTAAATTAATCTTAAACACAATAGTCTTGTAATTTTCCCTTTTTGGCTTCAAACGATTTGAATTTTGTACTAATGGGCTGATTTTTCTTTTGGGTTTGGATGATTAAAATCTAATGAATCCTACTTAATGGGGCGTACTTTAAAAAAAAAATGACCCATCAGGGCCCTCTAAAGGACAATATAGTCATTCTTTATTGTCTTCTCTTAGAAGAAAAGAAGAAGAATTTTTATTGGTTCTTTTTGGTGGCTCATCGAGAAGAAAAAAAGTACTTATGGAAATGAAAGAAAGAGTTTTATTGGGAAGAGAAAAGCTCAAACATTCATTGATTGTTTAGTTTTTAAGAAAAAATAAAATCATTCCATCTTCTCAATCTATTTAAACACTTTTCTTCTTTCATTTTAAAGAGGAAGATTTGGAAAGAGGAGTTTGGACAAATGGAGAAAAAAAACACAAGAAGGAAAAACAACTCAAGAATATAGAGAGTACAAAAGTCTTCTAACAAAAAAAGAGAGAAAAGAACATTTTAGAATAAAAAAGGAGGACTTAGAAAAAAAAAATCTACATCTTTGTTTGGTTTTGTGGTTTCAACTAGCTTGTCATCACCTCTTTAAGTAAATCTTTTTACATATTTGCAATGTAGTTTTAAAAAAATAAAGCATGTTCTTTTATATTTTGATTAAGTTATTTATGTTTAGTTTATTTGAATTAGTCAAGTATGTTGTGATATTTGGTATGATTATGTTTATTGTTATTGTACATTTGTGTTCTATTATTAATTAGGTGTTAATTTTATTTATATCATTACGAAGTTAACACATAGATATATGCTTTTCTAAAGAAAGAATTTTAAAAAAATAATCCAAAGTCCATTTTTTTAATATTAATTCTGATCATTTTTTAAAAAAATGGTTGTTTTTCGCAAAAAATGCAAAACTGGCTATTTTTGCAAATAAAATGTAAATATGATCATTTTGTAAATTCTATTTTTTTCATTAAAAGAATTCTTAAATAAATATGTCAAATAGCTATTCAAGCAAAAAATTATATGCAAATTCGATATATTTTGGTTAGTTATTTAACTATTAGAGAAATTGACTATTTTTCTGCAATTTTCTTTCAAAAGGGAGCAATTTTACCATTGTTGTAAAACTGAAAATTTTACAAGTCTGGTCATTTCTGAAATTGCATCAATTTTTATAGGAAAAAACTAATTAAAATGTGTTTCCTTCACTGTACTTTTTTTTAATTTAAGAAAAAGGGGTTTAGTTATCATTATTTTTAAAATGAAAAGGGCAAGCCTTTTTTTCTTTTGTTGCTGTGTATATATATATATATATAGGTTATCCATTTTTAAAACAATTATTATTTTGCAAATTTTAAAACTTAAAAAAGTTTTATTTCATGTTTATGTGTTGCAAGAAATTCATTGATTCATTATTTATTTATTAATTATTATTAAAAAATAATTAAATTATTAATTACTATTATACGTATCCGCTCGTTATGCGGATAATATTAAAAAAAAATTATGTTATACATCTATACTTCTTGACGCATCTTGAATACTTGTATTTTATGAAAAAAGATCAAATATGATACAAATTTATCTTAAAATTCTCAAGTTGCAAAGACTAACATCAACTATAAAATCTAAAATTAATATTATAAGAATATTACACAAAAATTTAAGTATGATAGGAATTTAATTTAAAACATAGCATTTAAAAAATATTAAATTAAAAATTGTATATAATCTATCTATATATAAAAGGAGAAGAAAAATGACACATGTCAACACCACAAAATTTTTAGAATTTTAAATAATTTTAAATACTTAATAATCAATATTTAAATAAATAAATATAGACACATCTCAATAATTAGAATTAGAATGACACATGTCAACATCACAAAAAATTTAACAATTTTAAAATTCAAAAATTAAATAAAAATATTTTAATTATCTATCTTAAATTAACCAAAAAGAAATTAAGGTTACTGTTGGAATCATTTTCCACGAAAAACTGTCAACAAATTTGAATTTTAAATTTTTCCTTTTTTGAAATACAATTTAAAAATTAAAGTACAATTTAATAATTTAATAATAATAATAATAACAATAATAATAATCTATTTATATATTATAGGAGAAAAAAACGTCACATGTCATTACCACAATTATTCTTAAATTTTAGTTTTAAAACTGATATTTTTAGTTAACTTAAATAATAAATTCAATCTATCTATATATCTATCTATATATAAAAGGAGAAGAAAAATGACACATGTCAACACCACAAAATTTTCAGAATTTTAAATAATTTTAAATACTTAATAATCAATAATTAAATAAATAAATATAGACACATCTCAATAATTAGAATTAGAATGACACATGTCAACATCACAAAAGATTTAACAATTTTAAAATTCAAAAATTAATTAAAAATATTTTAATTATCTATCTTAAATTAACCAAAAAGAAATTAAGGTTACAGTTGGAATCATTTTCCACGAAAAACTGTCAACAAATTTGAATTTTAAATTTTCCTTTTTTGAAATACAATTTAATAATTGAAGTACAATTTAATAATTTAATAATAATAATAATAATAATAATAATAATAATAATCTATTTATATATAATAGGAGAAAAAAACGTCACATGTCATTACCACAATTATTCTTAAATTTTAGTTTTAAAACTGATATTTTTAGTTAATTTAAATAATAAATTCAATCTATCTATATATCTATCTATATATCTATCTATATATAAAAGGAGAAGAAAATATGACACATGTCAACACCACAAAATTTTCAGAATTTTAAATAATTGTAAATAATTAATAATCAATAATTAAATAAATAAATATCGATACATCTCAATAATTAGAATTAGAATGACACATGTCAACATCACAAAAAAATTTAACAATTTTAAAATTCAAAAATTAATCTAAAATATTTTAATTATCTATCTAAAATTAACCAAAAAGAAATTAAGGTTACTGTTGGAATCATTTTCCATGAAAAACTGTCAACAAATTTGAATTTTAAATTTTTCCTTTTTTGAAATACAATTTTAAAATTGAAGTACAATTTACTTTACCGGATCAGTGACCTGGCGGTAGTCCGCCCAGTCATAGATCAAGCAATTCGATACCCTTAGAGGTAGTCCAACTATATAAGAATCGAAATATAAAGAAATTTTAACATAGCTTCTTGGACTGCATGGTTTAATTATTTTACCCAAGCAAAGGGTCTGTCAAGAGGCTAATACATACTTTTATTGAGCCCAAGTGTCTGATAATTCTAATCGGGTATGAAGGGCGCCCTTTTATCAAACTCTTTTCGGGCTAAAGACCACGGCTCATCTGACGGAGTCACAAAGACAAAGCCAATAAAAGTAGTACTAGATCCGACTGTACCTCAATCTCAGAACCAAGTCGAGAAGCCATACTAAAATTTTTCTATATTTAAATAAAGCTTAGATCCGTTCATGGTCTATATAAGAGAGAAGTTAGTTATCCGGCATAGATATAATTTTTTAGCCGGACATAGTCACGACTTAGATCGGAGAATTTATAAAAGTAAAAGACAGGAATAATGGGAAAAGAAAGTACCTTGTTGTTACCAAACCGCACACTTTATTATTCCGGCCAAAATCCGGCAAGCTTACAAAACTTAGTAAGAAAAGTTTACAAGAAAGAGAGAAAATGCAAAACGGAAGAGAGGGTTTCTAAAAACCTGCCTCAATTAAAGAAAAACAAACTTATTTATAGGAAAAAGAAGCATTTTTGTACAGGACTCTGGGCCCCTATCTGGGTCCTGGTAACAGTGTATTTGTTGTTGAGCTACAGTGTTGCTACAGTAGCGCGGGCCTTTTAGCATCCCGTAGTGCTTATCTGCTAAAGCTTATCCTTTAGTTTTGCCAAATAATCTTCGGCTTTCTTCAATGCCTCTTCCGGCTCATCTTCTTCATATGGTTGAGCTTCATGCATATCATCACTTGTTTCACTACGTATTGACGAATCTGATTTTGCATAATGGGTTATATTATTTAGCAGATTTTTCTTTACTTCTTCTAAATATTTATTAATCATTTCGGTTTGATCTTCCTCATCCTGATTAGAAAATTTTCTTGCCATATGACGCACAGAAGTATCAATCATGATTCCTTTATGAGGAATTGTTTTATATTCCTGGACAGTTTTGGAAATTAAGTCTAGCAATTCTTGTCCATAGATTGCCTTTGATTGGGAGTCTTTCTTCATCAGCTTGTCCCAAAAGTTATTATAATAAGTCCAGTATAAACAAGGAATTTGTTCCTCAGTAAAATCTACTTCTGGAACCCATTTATGAATCCATGGCACAGAGAATTCTATAAAAAAATACATCTATTCAATTTGTTGAAAATAACAAATATGTTCTTGATGATATAACTTGTTGAGATCTGGGGAAATCTTGATCCATTCTTTGTATAACTTGAGAAATGGTTTGGACAATATTTTTATGGCTGGCCCGTGGTATGACCACCAGTTTAAAAACTAATTTGGTATAGGGTTAACAAATATCTTGGCACATACTTTTATAAACCAAGTATGTTTATGCCTCTCATTGTTATAACAGAGGACTTTATTAAATGCTTGAATATAATCCCAATAGGTAAAGCTTACTATGACTTTGTTCAGACTGAATTGTCTTTCAGTCATTGAGGAAGTACCCCAATCTTCAATATGAATGACGTGTTTTATAATCATTTTAGAGAAGTTATAAACATTCTCACTTGTATTATATCCTGAATTTTTTTGAAATTCAACACATGTGCTTATCAGCAGAGTCTCATAATATTTCCGAGTTTTGTATGACTCACCCAAAAAATAAAGCCCATTAACTAAATACCTCTGGAATATCTTCCAAGGTTCTTCTTTTCTCTGTATGTCAGAGTTTTCTAAGAGAAATATCGTTTCTCTTTTCTCTACCTTTTCATATGTTTTGATATCATCAACTTCTTCTTTGGCGATTGAAGCAAAAGTATCACCTTGCTTTTGAGTTAGAAACTCCTGTAGTTTAGCATATAATGGATCACTTTCTGGAATATCTTCTAGATGTATTGATGACGAAGCTTTTTCTTGTGCTCTAGAGTCTAAGTTATATAAACTCATTCCTCCTTTTTGTATAATTGGAGTACTAGATGATGAAGATATGTATGTCGATCTTGATGAACTTGGGGATGATCTTCCCCTTCCGCGAGTATAACTGCCTTTTCCTCTAGCCTTGGTTATCCAAGGAGGATCCATCCTGCAAACATAGCATTTAGTTTTAATCATTTCAAGAGGTTATATTTTTAGTCATTCAAGAGGTTATAAACTTCATAACAATAAAATCTTTCACAAAGCTCTTGTTCAATCATGTAATCATCGACGATATCCATCACCATTTCGTCTATAATTTTTCATATTATATGTTCCTGTAAATCTCTATTAAGAGGAACGGCCTTCAAAATCGTAACCAAATCTTTATCAGGAAAGAAGTCAAGAAAATCCATACGAAGAAAGATATTCTCTGGATAAGATGTCTGGGAGGGAATTATCACTTCCTTTTTTATAATGAATTTCGAAATCAAAAGGGGCTAATTGAGCCTGTCACCTAGCAAACATTAACTTAGACGCATCATGCTTAAAATCTTTATCAAACATATACTTGACTGGCTGAGCATCAGTTTTTATCAAGAATTTTTTATTATATAAATCATCTAGAAATTTTAATACGCACTTAACGATTGTTAACATTTCATGAGCTACCGTCGCATATTTTTTCTGAGCATCGCTCTATTTTCCTGAATGAAATCGAATAAGATATTCATTTTTATCATGCGGATTAATTTGTTTTAATATTCCACCATAACCCATATTGGACGCATCTGTCTCCACAATCTTTGGCAAGGCATGATTAGCCAGGGTTAAGCAAGGCAATGATTTAACTCTATCTTTAATAGTTTTTACAAGATCACTGAGACTATTAGTCCAAGGCTTTTGGTGATCCTTTTTTAGCCTGTCATTCAACGGGGCTAAATCGCGAGACAAATTCTTGTAGAATGGAGAAATGTAATTTAAACTTCTCAGAAATCGCTGTAATTGTGTTCTATCTGTAATAATATTGGGGAATTTTGACGCGAATTCAATAGATCGTTGTATAGGAGTAATTTTTCCTTAACAAATTAAATGTCCCAAAAATCTGACTTCTGTTTGAAAAAGACTCATTTTAGGTTTAGAAATCACCAAACCATTTTGAATAACTATTTTCTTAAAAATGTCTAAATGCTTAATATGCATTTCAAGAGTTTTTGAATATATCAAAATATCATCGATATAAACTATGATGAAACCTATATAAGGATTAAAAATATCATCGATATAAACTATGATGAAACCTATATAAGGATTAAAACTATCATTCATAATCTTTTGAAATTCTGAGGGAGCATTTTTTAAACCAAAGGGCATCACATTCCATTCGTATTGTCCAAACGGAACATTAAATGCCGTTCTATAAGAATGGTCTTTAAATATTTGAATTTGCCAATACCCAGATTTTAAATCAAATTTTGAAAAGATATTAGCATCATATAATCTTGTCAATAAATCTCGTTTATTTGGAATAGGATACCTAATCCATTTTAAATATTTATTTAAAGGTTTATAATTTATAACTAACCTAGGAACACCTCGTTCCTTCTCTGCAACGTTATTAACATAAAAAGCAGTACAAGACAATGGTGACTTGGAAGGTTTTATTAAACCCTTTTGTAACAAACTATCAATTTCCTTTTTACAGAATTGGACTAATTCAGAATCCATCTGACAAGGACAGGATTTGGTAGGAATATTTTCCACAGAGAAATTATCTTCATATGGAAGAGTCACAATATGCTTTTTTCGATTCCAAAAAGAACTGGGATGATCCGCACAAACATCAATGGCCATTTGTTCAGAAATGAGTTTAATCTTTTCCTGTATTTTAGTAGATTTCAAAGTATCGAATATATTCATACTAAACATTTCAAGTTGTAAATAATCAACATGCTTTTTCTTCATTTCAATTAAAGCATTAATATCTCTAGAAATAGGTTCAGTGATAAAAGTATAACTAATATTTTGGTTTTTATAAGTAGCAGAAAATCCTTTAGCATTTATTTTAGTAAAAGGATAAATTGCATTTATAAACGGGGTTCCTAGAATAATATGAGGGTTTAACTGATTTTTTACCAAGAAAAAGAAGTGAGGAATGCAAACCTTATTCTGGCAAATACGAGTATTTGATAATTTATACTTTATATCTAAAGCATGACCAGATGCAGATTTTACCATGTGAGTTATTTTTTCAAAATATTTTGTAGGTACTAGACCTTCTTGAATGCAGCTCACATCAACGCCACTGTCAATCATGGCTATGTTAGTTATAGAAAAAGCATTATCAATCAATATAGTACATTTAACATACCATTTATGAGATATAATAATATGCATCATTCCTAAAATCATATTTTGTTTAGGATCAATATTTAGCGGGGTAGCAAGAGTATTTTCTTCAGAAGTAGATTCATCAATCTTATATTTCCCTTTTTATTAACAGACTCAATTTGAGTAAGACGATGATCACAAATGATCTAATTTTGTTTCAGATATTTAATTTCTTCCTTCAAATTTTCAATTTCGCCTTTTAAATCGTCAAAAGAAGTATCACGAATAGCCATAGTTTGTTTAGAAGAAAGTCTATTATGAACTTCAGGCAAAGCATAAGGAGCAGAATAATGAAATTCTAATTTTAACCTTTTTATCATTAGAAATAATAGGTGATGAACTAGTTTTACTAGCAGCCAAATGAATGATTTTTTCACGAAGAGTATTATCCGTGACTTCTTTCCGAAGTTCAATAAAATTATCATCAGTGATAGTAAACATGTTCATATCTTCGAATTGATATTGAAGCTTGTAGAATTCATCATGTTCACAACTACAAACATCACCACGACATTTGCAAGCATCATTCGAGTCTTGTTGAATCTTTCTAGAAGACTCTGGTTGATCATCCTCTGTTGCATCATAACTTGCTTCAGATTCATCATAATCTGATTCGGAACCAGAAGTGTATAAGAAAATATAAATGTTTTCCTGAATATCTTCTTCGAGTTCAAGAGTCTTAAGCTTTTCAAGCTTACAATTTGGAGTTATATGTCCAAATTTTCCACATTTATAACATTTGATATTATCAAGATCTCTTTTGGACCTATTCTTAGTAAATCTATTAGATTTACGTTGAGTCCTACGCTCATCTCTTTCTTCTCTAGTCCTTCTTCTAGATCTTTTCTTGCGATGAGATCTATGAGGTTCAGACTTGGAAGTTTCACGGTTGGTACCTTTGGATGTCTCTGGTAATCCAAACTGAGTATAAAAATCTCCCATTTGAGATTTTTTCCTAAGCCTATCCATCTTAAGTTGTCTTGAGAGTTTTAACTCGTTGCACAGATTGATGCCTTCTTGAGTACAGGAACCTATAAGCTTTCCATAAGTATAACTATTGTAGGGAATAGTTCCTTGTGGATCCCTTAGAGTCTTTTTTACTCTTTCTGCAAATAAAGGAGGAAGGCCATCTATAAATTTTGCTTTCCACTGCTCAAGGCCATTTTCGGGTAGTTCTATAACCCGACTTAAATAAGTATCTTTATACCATCGGAATTCACCTAAATGTCTACATCTAAGACCATTAAGTAAGGATCTAATGGTTTCATATTGATTGGTAAATCTACCACTAAAGTGTTCTAAGATGGTTAGAACTAAGGTATAAACCGCGTCTTCTCTATTTTTGACTAGAGCAAAACCTAAGTTATCAACTCCTTCTGATGTGGCCTTAGCATTTATAACTGCTGCTTTAGCATCAAGGGTCATGTAGTTATCTCACCAGCCTCTTAATTAACCAGTAAAACCTTCTATAATCATCTTGTAAATAGTCCTGTCAGTGTTATTAATACTTTTGCAGATGGTAGCATACATTAGCATCATGTGTACCATAATAGTTAATTGCCTATCAGTTAATCCATCGAGATTCCATTCATAAATCGCACTTCCACTATAAGAAGTATTGGTCTGATTCCAATCTCTTTCCTCTAACAAAACATCTTGAGGAGGTGGCCTAGGATAGTAGTATGTTTGCATACTAGGCTTTCTGGCATACGTAGTATTGCCACTATTCTTTTTTGGATACCCATGAAGTTTATTAACTTCCATTTCTACTTGAGTCTTAAAATCTAAAGTGGCTTCCATCTCGTCTGCAAAATCTTCAGCGAGACTTATTGGTTTCGCACTTGCACCAAATTCAAAAAAAATTCTATCTAAAAGGCTTTCGAGATCATGAAGAGGTCTAAGAATAAAATTCTGAATCTCAGGAGGTCTTTGAATAGGGACATCAGGCTGTTTTGACGTAGAAGCCTGTTCAGAAACTTGATTCGCAGATATCAAATTATCATTAATTTGAGTAATCAGAGTAGTAAGATTATCTATTTTTTTTATCAAGAAAACTAATATGTTCGCCAATAACTTTAACATGTAAACCCAAATAATTATTTTGAGCAATAAGTCGATTAATTTCATTAATACTTACCGCTGCAACCTCATTATCAATAAATTTTTGGAAAGCAGTAAAAGTGATACCTGTATTATTAGGTAAGATAAACGGCGCTTGCGGAGGATAAATAGAATTGATTATTTTACTTGATTTATCTTTGTATGATCGTTCAAGAACGTTGATGAATAAAGGTACATAAGTGGTTATAAACCAAGGTACAAAGAACATAATATGATTATGTAAAGCACAAGTTTCATAAAATTCTTGAGAAATATTATTTAAATCTTCTTCGCTATAAGTGTCGAAAAACCAAGTTTTAAACCGGTTCCATTTTTCATTTAAAAAATCATTTTGAATATATTTTCTTGCCAGTGAACCTGGACTAAAATTTTATTTTATCCAAAATTTCTAAATAACATAAATTGCAAGCAAATATTTTATAATATACAAATCAATGGACATAAATTGCAAGCAAAATTGTTGTGATAAAGTTATTATGTTATATATTGTATTACTATCTTGTATTTAAATTCTTATTTCATGTGTTGTATTTTTAAATTAATAATTTTATCTTATCATTTTAATTTTGTGCATTATTCTTAGTGAAAATTAATAACAATATAAGATTATATTAAAGTTGCGAATATTTAAAAAATTTGAAATATTATCAATTCGGGATGAAAGTAGTATATATTAAATAATATATTTTTTAAAATGTTATATTACTTTAAAAAAAATTTACGAATAATTAATGACCTTACATGAAAAATAATATGTTAATTACAAAATAATAGAAATAAAAAAAAATCAAAAAGTGAAATAGAGAACGTGAATAATAGTTCTCCAAATTTGGAGAACTACTATTCACATCTCTATAAATGAAGAATGAGACCATCTCCTACCCACCTCTATTTTACTCTCCATTCTCTATATTTGGAGAGTAAAATACAGAATGGGCACTCCAACCCACCTCCATCTTACTCTTTATTCTTCATATTTAGAGAAGTGAATAGTAGTTCTCCAAATTTGGAGAACTACTATTCACACTCACTATTTCACTTTTTAAATATTTTATTATTATTTCTATTACTTTCTAACTAACATATTCTTTTACATATAATGTCATTAATTAAATATCTACTATTCATAATTCTTTTTTAAATGTAATATAATATTTTCAAAAATATATTATTTAATATGTACTACTTTCATCCCTAATTAATAGTATTTTAATTTTTTCTAATTTTTATCAATAATATGATTTGATTTTATTATTAATTTTCACTATAAAGAATACACAAACTTAAAATGATAAGATGAAAAATTTAATTTAAAAATACAATACATAATATGATAATTTAAATACAATATAACAATACAATACATAAAATAATAATTTAAATACAAGATAAAATACAATACATAACATAATAATTAATCCGCAATGAAACAAAAATCATGACGAAAAGATGTTGAACGTGCATTTGAAGTTTTGCAATTATTCTAGGACCGTCACGTTTTCGGAGAAATGAAGTGCTACATGATATAATGACTACATGTATTATACTGCACAACATGATAATTGAGGATGAACGTGATCTTAATACCCCAATTCAAGATGTCATAGATGCTCCAACGACAAAAATGGTGGTAGATGAAAATCTCCGATTTGAACAATTTTTAGCTAGACAGAAAAAAAATTAAGGACAAAAATGCTCATTTTAAACTCCGTAATGCATTAATAGAGCATTTATGGGAGCAACGTAATAATTTCAAAAATTGATTGTTTATGTAATGTTTATGTAATTGTATTTCACTTTTATTTGAATTTGTCCATTAATTTGTATATTATATAACATTTTCTTGCAATTTATGTTATTTAAAAATTTAGAATAAAATATAATGCTATACTAAATAAAAAAATTGGAAAAAATAAAATTTTATATCACATGAAAATTATATAAAGTAATTATTGGGAAAAAGAAATAAATGGTTTATATTATGAAATAAGAAAATAAGAATGAAATAAAAATAATAATATAATATTGAGGAGAGAGAAAAAAAAATTCCTTTTTAGAGAGTAAAATAGAGAATTGGATTGGAGTTTATTGTCTACAAAAATAGAGAACTCTATATTTGGAGAGTAAAATAGAGTGTAGGGTTGGAGATAAAGAGTGAATTAAAGTGTGGTTGGAGAGTCATTCTCTATTTTACTCTCCAAATATAGAGATATGAAGGGTAAAATAGAGGTGGGTTGAGATGGTAACCCCTCCATATTACTCTCTATCCTTCAATTATAGAGAGATGAATAGTAGTTCGCCAAATTTGGAGAATTAGTATTCACCTCTCTATTTCACTTTTTGATTATTTTAATATTAATAAATACTATATCATTAATTAAGTATTTATTATTTTCTAATGTAATGTAACATCTAAGAATATATTATTGATAAGTTACTACTTCCACCCGAATTAATAATTTTTCTATTTTATGTTTTTTGAATTTTTTTGTCATTTAAACATGTAATTTAAAATTACTTTAATAGTATTTATATTATATAAGACTATTAGTTAAGTCTTTAGTATTATAATTAATTTCTAGGTAATATAACATCTAAAAACATATTATTGATAAGTATACTATTTCCATCCCGAAGTAACAATTTCTCTAATTTAATTTTTTTAAACTTTTTTGTCACTTTAATATGTAATTTAAAATTATAGTTATTTTTCACTATGAAAAATGCACAACATTTACATGATAATTTAGACAATCTACTTTTATATTATAATGATAAATTATTAAACTACACTTTTTAATGAACATGAAAATAGTTGATGCAATAGTTCAAAATGGAATAGGAGAAGTAAATTAGTATAAGAAATAATTGGAGACAAGATGAAATTGTTAATTTAAACAATTTTTAGCTAGACAAAAAAATAGGGACAAAATTGTTCATTTTGAACTCTGTAATGCATTACTATAACATTTATGGGAGCAACATAATAGTCTTGAAAGTTGAGTATTTATATTTTATAATGATGCAATATTTATGATGTAATTGTATTTCATCAATGATTTCACTTTTGTTTGAATTGTTCGTTAATATGTATTATATATAATATTTGTTGCAATTTATGTTATTTAGAAATTTAGCAAAAAATATAACTTTATATTAAATGAAGAATTTGGAAAAAATAAAATTCTAATTTCAAGAAGATTATATAGATTATAGGATGATTATTTGCAAAAAGAATAAATTATTTATATTATGAAATAAGAAAATAAAATAAAATAAATATAATAATGTAATGTTGAAGAGAGAGAAAAAAATTATTGTTTTAGAGAGTAAAATAGAGAATTGACTTGAAGTCGGTTTTAAAAAATAAATAGATAACTCTATATTTAGAGAGTAAAATAGAGAATGGAAAATGACCTAAAATATCCTTGAACTGTTGGAAATGGTACAAAACTACCCTTCATCCACCTATTGGCTCCCAAATACCCCTGACATCCACCTATTGGCTCCCAAATACCCTTCCATCCACCTTAGGGTCCAATATTGACCACTTTTATAGTGGATTATCATTTAAATAATTTTTTAAAATACCTGGCAACCATCTATTGACTACAATTTAATTACTTAAATTAATTTACAAACTCATCCATTATACCATATCCAAATTGACTACACTTGACTCAAGTTAATTATACCCGACCCTAATTAACTACACCCGCCCCAAATTACATTTACCCCATCGATTAAAACAAATACACCCTTCATTCCCCACATTTCACTTCCTCTTTCAACCTTACTTCCCCAATATATTCACTTACAAACACCTTAAACAAATAGTCTGAGTCCGAAAAGAGTGGACTTAAACAAGAGAGATCCATGGCAGCCTGAAAGAACTGGCTCACCCTTGAATCCGGTCACGCTCAATAGTAACCTAGCTGAGGTCTATCAATAACCACCTGAAGATGCCCTGTACTCAACAAAGACAGAGCAAGTGCAGTATCAGTACACAACCACAATGTACTGCTAGGATCACACGACTATCCCAATAAGTGCAATATAAGCAAGTAATTACAACATCATAAAACAGGCATATACCAAACATATACAATATTAGTTATGTTTAGATATGCACGTAATCATCACAAGTAGATACACAATACAATTTAATGGTCCTCTCACGGAACCAAATTCAATGGTCCTCTCATGGAACCCATACCCAAACTATTAGTGTACCGGTACGTGGTACCCAATCCAATGTTTATGCTAGAATATGGCAACCGATGCCATATTTATGCCGGAACATGGCAATCGATCCTATATTTATGCCGGAATGTGGCAACCGATCCAAGTTAGTATGTCGGAACGCAACCTATCCAAGTTACTACCAAAAGTTTTCTGACCCAAATTCTTTCTCCATTGGCTTTTCCCTAACGATAGAAATCAGGTCGTTACAATAGATACAAATTTACCCATCATTTGTCCCTGAGTGATCAACTAGGGAAGACTGGCTAAAGTAAGGGTAGAGTAGTATTTGAATCGTTGAACAACAGGGGGTACTTGTCGTAACACCTCAAAAACCATGCCTAGATTTTTTTTTGCAGAAATTACCTGAACTACTGAACCACAACAGGGTTCACGGACCGTGATAGGGTCCACGGTCCGTTAACCTGCCCGTGGTCCAGACTTGGACTTCACCAGGCCCAGGCGTCAGACCACGGGACCCTTCACGGGCCGTGGTCACAACGACGGGCCGTGGTGGCATCCGTAGTGTCAGACCAGTAGACACCCCCAGCTTGGCCCTAGAACCCCCAGGTCTAAGTGAAGACCACAAACACTTTCACGGTTCGTGGTCCTTCATACGGTCCTTGGGAGATTTCGTGGAGTTTAACCAGTAGACTCCCGACATGGAGCCTCCAAACCTTAGCCCAAGTAAGGACCACGGGGACCTTCACGGTCCATGGTCCTCCACACTAGCCATGATAGTGATCGTAGTCTAGAACCCCAAGTTTTTAGACCAAATCCAGACAACGACCGACTTCATGGTCCGTGGTCCCTTTCATGATCCATGAAAGTGACCGTGGTCAGGCCGTCTGCAGTTTAAGTCAGGGTTATTTCGGTCTTTTCTTTATTCGTTGGACACCTATACTACGTCGTTTTAACCCTACATTTTGTGGTTGTAGTTATTTTAAGCCTAGAAACATTATAAAAACTTACCCTAGTCAATTCTTCAATCAAAACTTAGAAAATTAGAATGTAAAAAGGAGAAGGGGTCGACCAACCCTAGCTAAAGAACGCAACAAGGTTTTTATCAGTTCCAGCCCCAAAATCGAAAGATTTCTCCGTGTAATTCGTCACCAGGTATGTGGGATTTCATTAGTGGGTTCCTTTCACCCATTAGGTCCCTAGTTTTCAGTCAGTTTCTTGATTCCCTTATTATGAATAGACCTAGGGTTTCTTGAATGTTAGAATTATTGGGTTCTTAGCTGTTAGAATGATCCAAATCAGAGTAGTATGTTAATATTTAGTTTATTGCATGAATTCCATAACCCTAGCTATGTATTTCTTTAGTTCTTGAATTACACATGGTAGATAAGATATTTCAGTTATTCAATTATACATGCCTCAGTTATTAATGCATCAATATTAGTTTAATTGTTGCATAATCAGTTTGGATGTTTAGTTTGAGCTATCCAGTAACTTACATAAATTCAGTCATAATGTGTTAATTACTTAATTCATTGGGAGTAGCATAATACCGAGTTGGACTAGGGTTCAGCATACCCAAATAGTCCCAGAACTACTAGCCACGTAGGTTGTAAGTCCCATCTGTGGGCATCATTTTAGTGATCACGTCAGCATGCCTCTATACCTCTGGCAGGGTGTATTGGGTCCTCTCAATGGGGCATATACATCAGACTACACATTTAGCTCATGTGGTTTTATTATCGGTTATTAGTAGCTCCCACAGTTCAGTCAGACTCCATTGCATTGACCATATTTTAGTATAATCAGTATTCAGCATCAGCATGTCTAATTTGGTCATTTCATTCAGTTAGCTCAGTATTCAGTAACTATATCATGTTCAGATTATATGCTTGCTTTATTGCTTGTTCAATTATATGTCTTATTCAGCTTTACTCTATCCTGCATGCTCAGTACCTTTCAAGTACTGACGCATACATGCGCTACATCTTCTCGTGATGTAGGTTCATGTTCTCAACATCCAGATCATGCTTAGATCGGTTCCCGATCTTCAGTCAACAGAATGAGTGGTGAGTCCTCATTCTCCGAGGACAACAATCATGAGTTTCTTTTCAGTATTTTTAGTCCTTTAGTTTCAGTTTTTCTAGACATAGTTGGGGCATGTCCCAACATTTATAGTCAGTTTAGAGGATATTTTTAGACATAGTTAGAAACAGCTTGGCTATGAGTTAATATTTTCCTTGTATTAAACTCATCAATTTTCATTCATCTCAGTTATAGTATATGGGTATTTTCTCCATCTTTTCATTTTAATTATGATTACAGCTTTCAGACATTTTTTTTATTTAGTTATCTTTAGTATGCTGATGATTATGCTAGCAGGATTAGCTTGGTGTCACTTGTGATCTTAGGTCCCGTGTCCGCATCCAGGGTGTAGCCTCGGGGCGTGACAAACTTGGTATTAGAGCATTTGGTTTAAGAGTCCTAGGATGTCTGAAAAGTCGCACTAAGCAGAGTCCTTTTCATGGGTGTGAAGTGCACCATATCTAATGAGAGGGAGGCTAATTAAGGTGTGTTTTAGGAAAAATCTTTTTTTTCTTGTTACTCTTATCATGCGTAAGGTATGATCTAATTCCATTCTAACTTGACGTTCTACGTTTCAGTGTAATCATACCTCCTCGTAGAGCTAACGCCAGAAATGTGAATGCTAGGAATGCAAACACAACTCCTCTTGTCCCAGATCAAGAAGTCTCAAATGCATAGTTCAGGAACGCCATTCAGATATTGGCTCAAAGTGTGGCCAACACGAATCAATAATCTCTGTACACTCCAAAACTACAATAATGACATCACTATCACACTTTGCCTTCTTTCCCCTGACTACAACATAATCCAACGACTTGAATGTGGCAGTTTTTTTTTCTCTTTTAGCACTAGGGCTCCGTAGGCAGTGTAAAACTCCTGGACCCAATTGGGAATATAAGGGCCACGGGGTTTTGTGAACAGGTGGAAATTGTGGGACCTTAAGGTGCGCCAGATCTCTGGATATCTATCACTCCATCTGTAGACAACCTCTTCTCATCTATTATCGTCCTTAGTCCCTCAACCTTCAATCTGTTCATAGACTGGGGAGGAGGACCCTCTGCAGGTAGTGCTAGGACCACAACCTAATTTGGAACTAGAAGAGGAGTAGGGGTCTTAGGCACCCTGATCCTAGACGGATCATGCATCCTCTTGGAGCGCAACTCAGCTCTCCGGGCCAATAGCAACTGCTTATCCTTAGGCTCAGAGATAACAGCCCAAGGGTCTTGGTGCTCTCCCTCTCTCTCAAAGGTGGTGAGGTGAGTGCATAAACTCCCTCATTGTCGGACCTTACCTCTGGTGCCTCAACAACAGGCACCTTTCCCTTTCCTTTATCCTTCCCACCTGTGGTAGGAAGTTTTGTTTCCTTGGCTTTGGATACAGCTCCATACTCACTGATAGTTATTCCCTTTGCTCGCTTGCCGGGAGACATGTCTCGCCCTGCTACTTTTGGTCTAGCCATATCCGCAAAACACATCGGAAAAAGTTAGAAATATTCTAAGAAACTTGCAGAAAGACTCACCAAATTGATCGAAGAGTCGTTGAATCACTTTGGCGAGCTAGATCGGGCTCATCGAAATGATTGGCTTGAAAATTTCCCAAGAAAATGGCATGTCGACGATGTTCAGGTCCCTTCGAAGAATCACCAACACAATTTGGTGAGCTCAGACTAGCCCACCGAAAGTTACAGTATGTTTTAGGTGTTATGGGTGCATAAAGGGAGATCAAATGAGACTTTCAGCGAGTCACCGAGTGAACTAAGAGAGCTCAGGCTTCTCACCAAAATTTAAAGAATGAAACTCAACAAAAGCATGAAATTAAAGGCAATCTAGGCAGATTTCAGTGAACCACTGAGTGGTTCGGCGAGCTCGACCCAGCTCGCTAAACTGCCCAACGTGCCAATTTTCAACTCCTCTTCCCAAATCAAACCCGCAGCCCCCAAAAACAAAATCAAACAACATACAAACTCAATTAAGCCTAGACCCATATGACCCATGCCACCGGGTTACTCAGACATCCCCCGATTTGGCAAAAATTGACCATTTGACAGCTTTAGCCCTTAAGAATTGCATCAAACGTTCCATCATTGGGCAAAATATGTCATTTAGCATAATTTGGGTTACTCAGACTTCACCCGACTAGACCCAACAATAATTTAACGCAACCCACAAGTTTATGATCAATTTAAAAGCACAAAATTCAGGAAATCAACCATTTAGGCAATTTTAGCGCATTTACGAGAATACAAAAGGCAACTAGCACACAATTACGATTTCAGAGAGGCCTAGCACACATAAATAACATTTAAGAAATTTTATTTGAGTTCAACCGCTATTTATGAGTTTCGGGTTTGGAAAACCAACCTTTATGCCAAAATATGAATTTGTAATGCTAGGCGGCAAAGAATTCCAACTCCGAACACAAGATCCATGACTAAAAAGTGATAGAATGCAAAAATATTGAAAAAATAAAGTGCGGGTGTGATTGTATGAATTTAAAAGTGAGGGAATATGAAAGAGTTTGATATTTTAAACCTTTGGCCTTTTAAAAATCATCCAGTTCGCGCCCTTTCGGCGATGTTAGCGTCCTCGCCGATCCACTCGATGATGCCCCAAGTGATTTCTTACCTCGTTGAGTTTTACAGGACCTTTAGTTAATTTGGGGGTCCAAACGGGGGACAAAATCGGGCTCACCGACCTGTTCGGTGAGTCACTGACTTGTCCATGGGCCCGCCGAGTTTTACAAACTCCAGTTTGATAATTTTCTTGAGTCCAACGTCGGTCCAAGTTGGGCTTGTTGACTTCTTCGGTGAGTCACCGACAAAACTTTTGTCTCGCCAACCTGCATCTTTCAAAAACATTCCATACTTCCACCTGCATAATCAACACCCGTTATTCCAAAATCAAACACAAAGTAATAAAAAATTGGGTTACCTCCCAAGAAGCGCCTTAGTTAACATCGTGGCACGACGCAAGTACCCACTCAAGCTTAATTTTTGGTATTTTCCATAGTATCACTAGGCAATCCTCTTTGTTGTCTTGAGTTGAGATGAAGTGAAATATGGCCCATTTGAGTCTCCATAAGCTTAATAGATATGGAATGAGAAGAAATTATCTGATTTAGCATTGAGACATTCTCTTTTATCTTTTTCACCACTATGCCGTGTTCTTCGACTTTGTAGAGAATGAGTGAGAGTATCTCTTTTATCTGTCCACCCTCATAATCCTCTGGCTTTCTACGCTCATGAGGAGGAATGTACCTATTTTTATTTTTGTACAGTACTTCAAATTCCTCGATGTTTTTGGCCAATATATCTAGCTGGGACATCATTTTGGCCAAGTTAAGATCCCCGTCTGAATCCTTGTTAATCTTGGTCATGCAATCGAGGAGTAGGGATGTTGTTGTATAGGATTGTTGCACTATACCACATGGAGAAAAATGATCAGTCAATCCTCTATTTATCGAATCAAGGCCCCTATAAAAATATTCCAGCAACATCTTATCAGGGATTCCCTGAATAGGGCACTGCAACAACATTTTCTTGAATCGCAACCATGTTTCATGCAGTAGCTCACCCTCCAATTTTTTGAAATCTAGGATGTTATCCCTAAAAATCATTATCTTTGAAGGAGGGTGGCCTACTTGGCTACCATTACTCATGTTTACACTCATTTCCTCTGTTTTAACAAGCAACACAAAAGCCAAAACTAAAAATAAGTAGATTCAACTATAACCAACAAGAACACAATTCTACACCACCAAAAGAATTTCAAACAACACTATTCCTCGGCAGCGGCGCCATTTTGATTAATAACATTTCAAAGACACTTCATCCAATTCCAAGCTTGAATGATCATTAATCAGTATAAAACCGAACTAATTGAGTTGGGGTCGAATCTGATAGGGAGCGGTACGTGTTTAAGATTCAATTGGGAAGTATAAATGTGGTCAAAACAGTCATAGGAATAAAAATTATCGAATAAAAACATAATCAAGTAAGGGGTGACACGAATGTCAAATGGGGGTTTTAGTTTTCATTATCAACTACAAACAACAGTCACAAACAATAAGAATTAACAGTAATGAGACAGATTCATGGGATGTGATCGATTATAGGCAATATAACCATGTGGGTAATAAGAACAATTTACCCTGAATCAAGTTGATTTCTCTTGAACATCAACAAGCATGCAAAATAAGAACAACCCACACCTTAATCCATTCACTCTCTCGAGCTGAATGTGTGGGATTGGGTTTAGGAGTCACTCTCTCGAGCTGAACCCAGGTCAACCCGATACCCACAAACCATCAATCAATAATTTTAGTTCTAAAACCTCTCTCTCAAGCAAACCAAGAACACAAACGCAAAACTGCATTTGCAACTACAATTCTTAATTTAAACTACAATTAATGATTAAACTCACTTTTAATAACATTTAAACTAAAAATTAGCAATACCCATAAGGTAATCAACCCATAATTACATAATCACACCCCAAGAATTTGGGGTTTTAGCTAGACGTTATAAAAACATAAAAACAGTTAACGAATTGATTATCTATCAACTGGGTAAGAGTGATTTCCTGTTTACAATGGTCCAAATTGATGAATCTCAAAGACCCACTTCCAATTTCTCAAAAGTGAATTGCTTCAATCCTTCAAAGATAAGGAAAACTTAATAATATTGTCCTCAAGAGTATTTCCTAGCAATTGATTTAAAATATATGATTCAAGATACTAAACTAAATGTCCAAAAATGTATTTACAGTCGCCAAAAATGTGTTGCGAAGAATCATTTGGCGAAGTAAGTCGGGCTCATCGAACAACTCAGCGAGCCGCCTTTTGGTCACTTCCATCTCCCTTCTGCCTTGGCATTCAGCATTCTCAAGGTCTGTAAATTTGGGAGATCTAGCACTGCATCGCGTAACTACTCGGCAATCCACCGACTAATCCTTTTCATCGCCAACTTTGTTCTTTCCTTTGGGGCTTGGCACACTAGAACTATAGGCAGTCTGATAAGCCACTCGGTGACACGTCGAGTGCTCTTGGCATCCTCAGGCTCGTAATTCTTCATTTCTTCAGCTTGTTTTGTTCGTTTTTGCCTGCTAGTGTCCTTGCTTTGTTCCTAAATCCATATATCTAAAAATCAAGGATTTATATCAGTTATTGTCACAAATTAAGCATTTGAGGACACTAAATCTATATAGACAAAGCCCTGAATGAGTCCAAATCTCGGACTCAACACATACATCATACAAGATAATAGAAATAAAGATTTTAATTGAAACAGTCTTATATCATAAAAGAGTTTGAGAAATGAGGAAGTCTAACATAGATCTCAAAAAGTCATCTATTACATAAAAAAGAAGAGATTGGGACGTACACATACATCACATATAAAGTCTAACAACTAAAATGACATAAATCTACGAAAGTGTCTCGGTCCTCTGAACATGAGGACTCACCAATCCTTGAGTGTCAATAGATCTGCTAGCCATGAGTGTGAGATGTAGGATCATTGTACCCTACATTTGTGGAACAATGTAGTCACAAGTATGCATTAGTACATGGATTGTATTGAGTATGATAGAAATGCTTAAGAGTTATGAAATCATGCTAAAAAGGACATTACGACCAAGCTAATTCATATGACATAAAGGTTAGAAAACATAAGTCATAATCATGGTCAATGCAAGCTAAACATCTTAAAGACACTTTGTGAGATATTTTGAAAAGTAACCTTAGTTCATTATTATGGGAAGTTTACCATGTAAGTTGCATAGACCATGTAAGATATAACATGGAATCTGGTGTCAATCCCACACCGAAAAGAGATGTCCTTACTTGCCAAGGTAGGAACCATGATTCTGAGCTAAAGTGGTCCACTAGCTAATGTCTATATGATACAATCATCCTATGGTGGCACATAGTCTATGAGACATGGGTAATCGCCGCTAGTCCACTCAGTGCTATGTAAAATCCCATGGAATATTCATTAATCATAGTCATACTATCATCCATGGAAGGCCCAATTAATCAAGCAATCCAAGCTAGAGTTCATTTAGAATAGCTCCTAAACTTGATTCAACTTAGGTGAGTAAACCTTTCTACCTTATGAATTCTTTATGTGAGAAATCCTTTCACAATCATGATCATAGTAGTATGTGAGAAACCTTTCACAAAAACATTGATACTTCACTCTCAAAGCATCCTCAAAGCATTTACATCAACTTCATAAAAACATGCATATCTTCATTAATTCATCTCTCATAGTTCAAAAGCTTTATCATCTGTTTATAATTGAAAATCATGGATCATGCATGGGTTCATATGAATTCAACTTAAATCATGTAATTACTTCATTTCATGCATAAAAAGATAGAAAACAATAAATTGAATCATAATTGAAAAGAACCCATAAACATTGAATAAAACCCTAACTTTGAATTGAGAATCAAAATTTTAAAATATGAAGAATTTACGAACCCTATCACGGAAAGGACTCCATAGGCGAATACTAACATACCGTAGTGATCAAGGCCCAATAGCTATGGTTAATTGAAAATCATGATGTGAAACCCTTCTTCTTCTTCCTTAGCTTTATCGATAGAATTGTGGGGATGAAGGGAAATTAGAATTTAGGTGAATGATTTGGAATGGGTTGTTTTAGGACTTAATTCACTTATATAGGGCTTAGGATAGGGTTTAAAATGACGTAATTTAAGTGTTAAATATATAGTGGAAAGACCAAAATAACCCCAACTTATAAATTTACGAGTGACCCTAGATGGACACCTAAACAGATCGTACAAAGCTTCACTAGCCGTTTAGGGTTCCGTCTAGGTGACTTCAAAGTCCAGGCAGCCCTTGACGGCTGAGAAACATTCCTTAAACGGGCCGTAAAACTTTGTACTGGCTGTTTAAGGAGCCGTCTAGGTGACCCTAAGTCCTGGCAGTCCCAAATACCCAGTCCACTTCCCTTAAACCACATTTGTGCCCTAAATGTACCGTTTAGGGTCTCGTGAAGAGTCATGGTCTATTTTAGGCTTTGAAACTTGCCTATTAACTCATTTTTACCTTTTTAAAGGCCGAGGTATTAAAATATCTCCCATTTGGGAACATTCATCCTCGAATGGGATTCGAACTAACACTAAAAGATTAGGAGATTTTCATGAGCATGCATACATAAGGAGATTTTCATCAAATTGCACGTAATCAAGGAGGAACATAGACTCCAAGATAAAGACATGTTCAAAATATCATTTCATAAGGCATATATGCAAATCATACTCAAATGCATATAATAATGAAGCAATCATTCAAGCTAAATTATATCTCCAAAAATCAGATTTTCATGAGCATGCATACATAAGGAAACATGAGAGTGACTAAGATGGATGCACCAAAAGAGGATTTAAATACCTCAAGATAATATAGGAATCTAGGGAAAGAGATGACGATATCGGTACATCATATCGACCTCGGCCTCCCAAGTAACACCCTCAACCATTTGATTCCTTCATGACTTTATTCCTTAACTTTCGAACTTGCCGGTCTAAAATCTTAACCGAAACCTCTTCATAAGAAAGACTTTCCTTTATACCAAGATTCTCTAATGATACAATGGATGTCGAATCTCCAACAAACTCCTTCTATAAGGAAACAAGGAAAGTCGGATGAACCAATGCTAAATCATTAGGCAAATCAAGCTCATAAACAACTTTACCAATACGCCTCAATTTGATATTGGCCTACATATTAGGGACTAAGCATCCCTTTTTTCTCAAACCTCGTGACACCCTATATAGGTGAGATTTTCAAGTAAAACCAATCATCCACATCCAACTCAAGATCTCTCCATCTAACATCGACATTTGACTTTTGTCTACTTTGAGCCATTTTCAGCCTTTATCTAATGAGCCAAACATTTTCCATGGCCTCATGAACTAACTTGGGACCTATCAAAGAAACCTCACCACCTTCAAACCAACCTATAGAAGATCTACACTTCCTAACATAAAGAGCCTTAAATAGAGCCATACCAACACTTGATTATAGCTATTATTATACGCAAACTAAATCCAAGGAAAATGATCATCCCAATTACTCTTGAAAACAATCACACAAGCTCTCAACATATCTTCCAAAGTTTGAATAGTACACTCCGCTTTCCCATTAATTTGAGGATCAAAGGTCGTACTAAGCTTGACACGAGTACAAAGACCCTTTTGGAAAGATTTCTAAAATTGAGAAGTAAATTTGGTAAAATGATCAAAGATAATGGATAGGGGTACTCCATGCAACCTAACCATTTCCCGTAGATAGAACTTAGCATAATCCTCCGCCGAATAAGAAACCTTGAAGGGAATGAAATTAGTTGATTTCGTCATACAATCTACTATAACCCAAATCGAGTAATATTTCCATCGAGTGCGGGGTAAACCAACAATAAAGTCCCAATAAAGTCCATATTCAAATCTTCCCACTTCCAAGTAGGAATACTAATATCTTGGGACAAACCTCCCGACTTTTGATTCTCAATTTTCACTTGTTGACAATTAGAACAGTTTACCACAAATTCTAAAATATCATTCTTCATCTCATTCAACCAATAGACCTCCCGCAAGTCACGATACATCTTGGTGGGTCCCAGCTGAATGGAATATTGAGACCTATGGGCTTCCGATAAAATTTGCTCTCTTAAGTCATCAACATTGGGAGCACACAAATGACTTTGATATCGAAGAACACCACCCTCATTTAGGAGAGACCTCAACGGACTTTATAAACAACACTTCTTTCAACTCAACTAAAATCAGATCAAGACCTTGCTTAGCTGTCACATCTGACACAAAAGACGATTATGAACCATTATGAACAACAACAACACCCTCACATGAATCAACCAAGCCAACACCTAGTCGAGATACTCTATGGACATCACAAACAAATTCTTTCTTACCATTCTCAACATGTGCAATATTATTTATAAACAACCGAATTAAGGCATCGGCCACCAAATTAGCTTTGCCCGGGTGATAAAAGACACTCATATCATAGTCCTTCAATAGTTCTAGCCATCTACATTGACAAAGATTTTAGATCCTTTTGCTTGAACACATATTACAAACTCTTGTGGTCGGTAAAAATATCAACATAGACACCATACAAATAAGGCCTCCAAATCTTTAAGGCAAAAGCAACTGCCACAATTTCCAAATCAAGGGCAGGATAGTTCTTTTCATGAATATTAAGTTTCCTTGAAGGATAAGCAATAACTTTCCTATTTTTCATAAGAACACACCCTAATCCAATCTTTAAAGCATCACAATAAATAACAAGCCCATTGAATCCCTTTGGTAAAGTCAAAATAGGAGCCGAAGTGAGTCTATCCTTCAAATCTTGGGAACTCTTCTCACATGCATTCGACCATAAGAACTTATCTTTCTTTTGGGTCAACGCAGTCAACGAAGAGGAAATCAAAGAAAAACCTTCCACAAATTTTCTATAATAACCACCCAAACCCAAAAAACTATGAATATTCAAAGGGAATAGAGGTCTAAAAAAACTCACTACATCTGTCTTCTTAGGATCGACCTTAATACACTTACCATAAAGTTTATGACCAAGAAAAGCCACAGATCTTAACCAAAAATCGCATTTAATAAACTTAGAAAATAGTTTTTGGTCTTTGAGAACTTGCAACACAATCCTCAAATGATCAGCATGCTCATCCTCACTCTGTGAGTAAATCAAGATTTCATCAATAAACACAATCAGAAACATATCAAGATTTTGTGTAAACACTTTATTTATCAAGTCTATAAATGTGGTCGGAGCATTAGTCAAACCAAACAAAATTTCCAAAAACTCAGAATTACCTTATCAAGTTCAGAAAGCCATTTTTGGAATGTCATCCTCCTTCACCCTCAATTGGCGATAACCCGACTAGAGGTCAAACTTATACAAATAACTCGCTCCATGGAGTTAGTCAAAAACATTGTCCATCCTATGAAGAGTATACTTATTCTTAATGGTAACTTTGTTCAATTATCGGTAGTCAATACACATGCAAAGTGAACCATCCTTCTTATGAATAAACAAAACTGGAGCACCCTATAGCGAGATACTCGGTTGGATGAAACCCTTATCCAACAAATCCTTCAACATGTCCTTTAATTCGTTACGTTTTGTTGGAGCCATACGGTAAAGAGGAATAAATATGGGTTGCGTATCTGGGAGTAGGTCAATACCAAAGTCTATTTCCCTTTTGGGAGTAACACAGGTAGATCATCGGGAAACACTTTTAGAAACTCATTTACAATGGAAACTGATACAAGAATAGGATTTTCAAAATATGTATCTCTAACCTAAACAAGATGATATATTCAACCCTTAGAAATTAATTTTCTAGATTTGAGGCAAGAAAAAACTGACCCTTAGGCATAGAATTTCCCGCTTTCCTCTCTAGGATGAGTTCATTTGGAAACTAAAACTTAACCACTCTGGTTTTACAATCAACAGAATCATAACAAGAATGGAGCCAATCCATACCCAGAATAACATCAAAATCTAACACATCAAGCTCTACAAGATCAACATGAGTGACTTTACTCATGGATAAGGAGACAGAGTAATTTTTATAGGCTCTCTTAGCCACAATAGATTCACCAAAAGGACTAACATAGAAAAAGGGTCTAATAACACATCCGGATAAATATCAAATCTCATAGCCACATATGGCATCACAAAAGACAAAGTAGCATCGGGATCAAGCAAAGCATAAACATCAAAATGAAAGACTTTCAACATACTAGTAACCACATCGGAAGAACCCTTTTGATCATGATGAATTTTAAGAGCATAAAACCTATTATGTTTTTGACTCCCACTAGAAATTGATGAAGGGTAAGGTTTAGCCCGTCGACAATTATCTCATTCATTCCTAGCAACCGAGGGACAATCTCTTATCTTATGATCCATCTTTCCACAATCAAAACATGCATTAGAACTAACTAGACATTTACCATCATGTTTCCTTCCACACCTAGTACAAGTAGACAAAGAAGGTATTCCACTATTTACTCCTTGAGGCTTAGGGTTAGACACTCTAGCTTTGTTGAGATTTGGAATTGGAGCATTAGAAGAGCCCTTACAGGAGAACCTTTGTTGGAATCTTGAACGACTATGTCCATCAAACCTCGAAAGTGAAAAGTTACCATCACTAATCTGTTCCCTCTTTGCCTCCCTAGATATTTCCTTAAGCTTCGCCTCTTCAATTTGTTGAGCATGTGTCATTAAACGAGAAATATATATTTACATATTGAGTGATATACTGTGAGTTTATGGTATTTTCGATACATTTCACTTAAGAGTTGTGTGTGTCTAGGGCCATTTTGTATTGGAAATAATGTTTTATGTGTTATGTTTGCAGGAAATAGGCTTTGACGTGGTTGAGTGAGATGACAGCTGAAATTCTACAGAAGTAACCACCCACGGAGGGACCTACGGACCGTAGGTCCTATGACGATTCGTTGATGGGTAGGCGTAGATAGGAGCAGCAGGGAATTCTGACCAAGTGTAGAACTACGAAGTGATCTATGGATTGTCGGTCGACCTACGGGCCATCCTGCACATCCGTCAAATGTGTTCAAAGAGTTGAAGTTCCAAAGCACCTGATGAAAATCCTAAGTGTGGAGCCACGAAAGAGGACCCACGTCCTACACGTTCGTCATTGATGAACTGGGAGTTGAAGGTTCCTGCCTCTACTGAAAATTTCCAAGTGTTGACCAATAGAGGGGACCTATGTTTATTTCCTTATTTTGTTTCCTTTTTGTTTAGGACATGATTTTCTACAAATAGGGTATGTAAACCTCGTTTTGGGGGTTTAGACATTATTGTTTACTTTTAGTTCTTGATATTTTCTTGGGAATTAACTTGCAAACTTTGGTAATTTGATTTTTGGATTTCGGTTTATAAGATTTTTGCTTTGAAATTCAATTTGAGATTTAGGGTTTCCTCTACTCTAAACGTAAGTTCATGAATTCTTATTATAACAATATGAATTGTGTTCTTTCAAGCATGAGTAGCTAAATCAACAATTAGGGTTATGGGAACCATGAGCAATTAACAACGTATGAGTAATAACTAAGTAACTCTTGAATAGTGTTGATGCATGCATTGGTAATTCTTTCTCTTAGAAGTCTTTTTAACGAGTGCACGCGTTAAAACTTGCCTTGTTGCTACTTGTCGGACCAAGGAGATAGTTAATAAGAAAAGAATTATCAACAAATATTTAGTCTGATACTATCTAATAGTCTAATGTCAATTGGTGCGAGGGTGCAAACTAAGCCACACATTGATGTGATGTCTGATGAGTCCATGAGTTGGACTCTTTTAGGGCTTTATTTTAATGGATTTAGAGTCCTCAAATGCATATTTTGTCTCAAAAACTATTGTAAATACTTGAATTTCAGGTATTTAAACTTAGGGACAAAGCATGGACACTATGGAGCAAAAAGAAATAAGGCAGCCGAAAGAGTGAAGAGAAAAAGCCTGAGGATCGCCTAAACCATTGGGTGAGTCACCGAATGGCCTTAGTCTCGCTCAATGTTCCAGTGAGCTGAGCCTTAAAGGAAAAGATCAAGTTGGCGATGAAAGGGAGCATTCGGCGCGTCGCCGAACAGTTCTACGAAGCAGCACCATATCGCCCAATGATTCAGAATGCAAAGATGCTGAAGGCAAAACCTGAAAGGCGATGAACCATACCAAAGGGCGGATCGCTGAGTGCATCGGCAATCCCGACTAACTACGCCGAGTGGTCCTTCACAACACAAATTTTTGAAAACTATAAATACCCATTTAAATATATAGCTTAGTATCAAGTTGTATCGACTTATTATTATTATTTTTCTAGACATTTTTCAGTTCTTAGAGTTTTTGGAGACATTGTTCTTAAGCTTTGAAGATTTGAAGTTTACAATTCTAAGAAATTGGAAGTGGGTCTTGAAGAATCTTCATCCTTGACTTGTTTAAAGACATTTTCTATCATACCCATTTGATGGAAACACTTTTGGTATCGATTTCTATCTCTTTATCATGTCTAGCTAAAACCCCAATTATTGGGGTGTGATATGTGAATATGGGTTAAATTTACTGTTGGATATTGCTCATTGTTAGTCTATTTGCTGTTTAAATGTGATTTCATGTAGTAGTTGTGTTTGAACTTAATGGGATTGTAGTTGCAAATACGATTTCATCTTAGTGTTTTTGGCTTGGTCGAGAGAGAGGTTTTAAAACCAAAACTACTAAATCGATAGCCTGTGGTTATTGGGTCTTTGTGGGTTCAACTCGAGAGAGTGAATCCTAGACCTTCTCCCACACATTCAGCTCCATAGAGTGAATAGGCTAAGGTGAAGGTTGTGCTTAATTGTTGCAACTCAGTGTTCGAGAGAAACCGAATTGATTTGAGGTAAGTTGTTCGAGAGAAAATTTACCCCAAGTAAAGTCTAGCTTAGTTACAAATGTTCAGCAGTTTACTATCAATAGCATTTACCCATTTGCTTATCTTATCCCATATTCCTATCACATCCCAAGAATCCCGTCTCCCTATCTCGCATCTTTATATTCTGGTTATTTTTGTTTATTAATTGATTACAGAAACCCCATTGATAATTGACATTCGTGTCACTTCTTGATTTAGTATGCTTTTACTCGTAAATATTTATAGTTATGATTGACTAGAACATAATTTTACTTTTCTATTTAATTCTCGATTACTAACCGCTCCCTTGGGACTTGACCCCAACTCATTCGGTTGAGTTATATTACTACACACGATCGTTGACACTCAAATTGGAAGTAGTGTCTTGATACGTGAAGTCAAAATGGCGCCGCTGCCGGGGAGTGGTGTTACTTGAAATTTTTTAGTTAAGTTGGATTTTGTTCTTGTTATTTGTAGTTCTACTTACTTAATTTTTGTTTTAGTTTTTGTGTCACTATTTTGAGCAGGAAATTGGAACATGTCTAGTAGTAATGGTGACCAAATGGACCTCTCTCTTCCGAGGATGATGTCTCTTAGGGATAACATCCTAAGTTTTAGAAAATTGGAGGAAGAGTCCATCCATGAGTTGTCGCTGAGATTTAAGACACTCTTCATGCAATGCCCAGCTCATGGAATCTCAGAAAGTGTGCTATTGGACTGTTTCTACAAAATTCATGTCCTGGAAAACAAAAGAATGGCTGACCAAATATTTCCAGGGGGTCTCTCACGACTATCCTATGCAATAGAAACCCAGCTCCTTGATCACATGGACATGACCAACAAGGAGCTTGAGAAAGACCATATTTTGGACACACTATTGACTCAGTTGGATCTAGTGCCCAAGAAGATTATAGAATTAGAGGCATCGAATAAAAAGAAAGACTGATATATCCGACCTCATGAGCGTATAAAGCCCAATGTGAGCGAGGGTGGACAAATAGAGGAGATACTCTCACTCATTCTCCACAAAGTCGAAAGTCACGGCAAGATGTTGAATGAGATAAACGAGAATGTCTTACTGTTGAATGAGATAACTGCCTGCCAATTCCTCTCTGTTCAGTAACTTGAGACCCAAATGGGCCATGTTTTGTCTCGTCTCTACCCCACAAATCAAAATTAAGTGGGGAAGTCGTGCCACGACGTTAAATAAGGCACTTCTTGGGAGGCAACCCAAAGTTTTATCGCTTTAAATTGTTATTTTAGAAAAAATGGTGTGTTGACTGTGTAGGTTAAAGTGTGGGAAGTGGTTGAAAATTGCAGGTTAGCGAGCTACAAGGTCCAGTCAGTGCATCGCCAAATAGGTCGTGCGCCCGATCTAAACCACCATTTGACTCAAGACTTCTTCAAAATAGAGTCTGTAAAACTCGGAGATCCCAGGTAATTAGTGGCAAGTCACCGACCAGGTCGGCGAACCAGATGTAGACCGTCGTTTGTACCCGCACATTAACTGGAGGGCCTGTAAAACTCAGCGAGGTAAGTGAACACTCGGTGTGTCACCGAGTGGGTCGGCGAGCGCAACTAATGGCACTGAATGGGCGAAGAACTGAACGGTTTATTAAAGGCCAATGGTTTCAATGTTTCAAAATCTTCATTTTCCCTCGCATTCAAACTTCGCAAGTATTTTTGTTGTTGATTGGTGCTTGGACTTTGGATTACGTTGCCGCCTAGCATTTCAAAGTACTTTAACCGGCATAAAAGGTTGGTTTTCTAAACCCTGAGTTTATTTTATTGAATTTGTACTCATTTGCAATGATCTTATCTTAGTGATGTGTGTTGGGCCTCTCCAATAGGATTAGAATGTTTGAATGCCGATTATAATTTGATAATCTAGCCCGTATTGTTTTGATCATTGAATACCCATAAATTTGTGCCTTTAAATGAGTTAAATCTTGTGGGATTGTCCTTGCATGTTGGTTATATTGGTTGGGTGAAGTCAGAGTAACTCTTATTTTTTCTAAATGGTCTAAATTACACAATAATAGAGTGGGTGACACCATTCTTTAGGGCAGAAGTCATTAAATAGCCAAATTTGGCAAAATTGGGAGAAGTCTAAGTATCTCGGGGTGATGGGTGTTATGGGTATGAGCTTAATTTAACTAGAGCATGCTTTGATTTTTGTTTTTGGGGGTTGCGGGGTTGAATTCGAGAAGTTGGGTTGAAAAAAGGCACGTTGGGCCATTTGGCAAGCTAGGTCGAGCTCGCCGAACCACTTGGCGTTTCGCCTAATGTCCCCATGTCACCTTTAATTTCATGCTTTATTTGATGATTGGTTCTGTAACTTTCGACGAGAAGCCTGACGTCATCGAAAGCACTCGGCGACTCGCCGAAGGTATTCTTGATCGCCCTTTGTCTGCACCTCTGAACCCTATGCATTGTAACTTTCAGCGAGCGGAACCTTGCTCGCCGAATATTGTCGATAATTCACCAAAAAACCTTTCCCATCGCCAGTTTGTCACAACTTTTAAGCCAATCCTGTCGGCGAGCCCGACCTAGCTCGCCAAAGCGATTTGGCGACTCACCAATCGATTCGGTGAATTTTTCTGCAACTGTGTTTCTATGAATTTGATTAAGTTTGTTTTAACTTTTTCTTGATGTTTTGCAGACATGGCTAGATCTAAAGTTACAGGAAGAAACATGCCCGCCCGAGGGAAAGAGAGTGCAGTTGCATCCAGGGGCAGATCCACAAAACTTTCCACAACTGGTGGGAAAGGTAAAGGTAAAGGCAAAGCACCTGCGTCACCGAAAGCAAGCTCCAAAAATGATGGCATTTATGCTACTTAGCTCACCCCATCTGAGGGTGAGGATGAGCATAAGGAGCCTCAAACTATAGAGTCTGAGGATGATGAGCTTGTCATAGCATAGAGGGCGGAGTTACGATCTAAAAAGATGAATGATCCATCAAGGATCAGGAATCCTTAGCCTACCACTCCTACCCCTCCAGTCCCAGAATAAGAAATGGTGTTGGCACCCCAGTACAGGGTCCTCCACCCAAGTCAATGAACAAATTAAAGACTGAGGGGCTGAGGATGATCCTTGAAGAAAAGCGTCTGTCCACAGATGGGGTTATCGATAGGTACCCAGAGATAATGGATTGCTTGAAATCTCACAAGTTCCAAATCTTCACCAAACCCCGGGACCCGTATATTCCAAATTGGGTTTGGGAGTTCTATGCCTCTTATGGAATCATGATTCCACAAAGAAAAAAGCAAGAAGTTGAATTCAAACCAGTCGATTACGTGGTAGTCCAGGGCAAAAAAGTGTTGTGTGACAGCACTACAATAAATGGAGTCTTGGAGTGCACCATTAATATTGCCGACCCTCACCAATACAGTATGAAGACTAAGTCATTCGAGAGAATAAAAAATTGGCTGGCTCCTATTATCTGTGATGGCACTCCAAAGTGGTTAGAGTTAGGGGCCCCGTTAATGAAAAAGGACCTGCATGTAGTTGCAAGGTACTGGTTTGGTTTTATCAGCAGTACTGTATTGCCATCCCAGAATGTGCCCGTTCTTCGCCACTCTAAGGCGGCTTGTCTTGGCGCAATCATTACACAAGAGCAAATTAATCTGGGGATGATCATTGCTTCAGAGATTCTCATGTGTGCCAAGCAGCGCCAGACCTCTCTTCCCTTCCCGGTATTGATCAGCGAGCTGTGCAGACGGGCTCAGGTACCTAGAGATGCCAAGAAAAATGTGGAACTGATTCTCAAATCCTCTACCTATATCTGAAGGATCGAGGCATAATATTTAAAGGACCAAGTTGTAAAGAAGAAGAAGGCAGCCCCGGTGGACTCCTCCCCGGTTGTAGACACAGACTCATCACCTGCAGAGGCATCTTTGCCTACTCCGGCCCCTGGCCTTCAGGTACTCCTTGTGTTGTATCTTCTTATGTCCCTAGTTCTTCTGTTGCTGCACTGCCTCCCCGACCTACTGATGTTGTTGTCTCCCATGCTCTGATCACTCAGGCGTCATTACTTTAAATGGGACAACTTGCCTATTCTACGGATCATCGGGAAGCCAGACTTGAGACCTCCATTCCTGGCATGATTCAGGCTGCCTTGACTGATGTGGTGACACCATTGAGAGCTGTCATTGATACCCTTGCGGCAAGGATGGCGGTGTGTGAGCGTGGCCAAGGGTCCACCGAGGAGGTAGCCACTTTAAAAGCTGCCATTGCTGAGTTGAGGAAAGTGTGGACTACCTGAAATCCACCGATATGTCCATAGTCGTTGGAATAGTAGAGATTCCAGATATGCCCGAGATGCCTCCGACTACCACCGGATATGAGGATAGAATGGAGCAGACAGCCGATCCTGAGTCAGAGGTAAAGACTGATGAGAAGATGTCTGAGGAGACTGAGGGAGCTACAGATGAGGACCTGACTGAGACTGAAGCAGCCATGGTAGATGCAGCTATGCAGGCTTCCCTGGCAAATACACCTTTTGTTGTCTCTAGTGGAGCTGGCACTTCTGAGATGACTCTGGGCGATGATGCCCAAATAGATGGAGCGACTACTTAGACATGATCCCCTCTTTACCCCCCCCCCCTTCTCTGTCTTTCTTTGTTTTAAATTTTGGATATTATTTTGTTTGCATTTGAGGACAAATGCATTTATTTGTAGTGGGGTGAGGCCCACCTTTGTGTGTTATTCGTGATTCTCGTCTTGATTATATATTGGGCTTTGAGCTAAATTTGTTTTATACACTGCTTTTTGTGGAAGGTTGGAGCTTGTGGATCCTTGCTTTTAATTGTAAATGATTTTTGACCCTTCCAAAAAAAATTACCACCTCTTGTATGTGTTGAATATGGCTTTTCTCTTGCAAATTTATGTATCGGTTTTGATCAATATTGATGACTTGAATAGTGCTCATAATCAAACATAAATGAATACGCGTCTACAACAAGGCCAATTGAAGTTTCATAGACAATATGTGAACTCTTTGCATCTCTTTGTGACTAGGCAATTATCAAATTGAGTCTCTTGTGATGAACATTGCACACTAGAAAAAGTGTGGAGTCTTGTTTGACTTTGGTGTCAATGCCTTGTGTGATGAGCTTACTGTGAACCATGCATGATGACACCTAGAATTTGTCTTGTTGGTCCGGTTGACTAAGTGATGCAATTTCTTGAGAGGATCTTAGGAAACTTTAAAGAGTGTGAACAATTTGAAAGTATACCTCTTTTGTGGCTTACCTTGTGAGTGTGTGAACCTCTTTTGAGCACCCTTTGAGCCTTGACCTTTTCTTGGAAGAAACTTGGTAACATTGTAATCTCTCTTTATCCATTACCCATAATTCTCATGATCTGTGGTTTGTTTGAATTGCCAACTTAGGCCAAAATCCTAAGTTGGGGGTGTGGTGAAAAGAGAAGCCAAATAAAGTAAATGCAAAGAAGTCCCTTGTGCCCATGTTTCGAGAAAAATGGAACTCCTCCATATAAAAAAAAGAGAGAAAAAGAAGAACAGATTGAAAAAGGAAAAGAAAGAAAAAATGGTGAAATAAAGTTGTGGAAATACAAAGAAAATAGGGTTTCCAATGACTCATGGAAGATGAATAAGAGGTGACTTTTGAGCTTGAATGAAAATGACAAAGAGAAGGAAACAAGGTGTTGTTCACATCACATTTCATGAGGATTTTTAGCCTACAAGCCTAAATGACCATACCATTACACTCAGCCCCATTACAAGCCTTGCAAAAACCTTTGTGATCTTGAATGAGCTGAAGCAAAAATCGATTGGAAAATAAGGGCAAACCTATGGGTGAAATCACACATTGTGTTTATCTTTTAGAGTGTGAGTGTTGATCTTGATTTCGGAACTTTAATTGATTGAACCATTGAATGAATATAGAATCATTATTTTTGTTATGGCATTTGAATACCTTTGTTGAGCTTGAACTTGCATTTGAAGCAAGTATAGTGAGCTTGAGATTCTTTGGTAATGGTGAGTCACAACTTGAATCTTTGAGTGCACAATTGATCCTTCCGCAAGTAAGTTAAGACTTTTTGTGTGCATTCATGATTGAGTCTTGTGTAGCATTGTTTGAGACATCCTTTTTGAACTGTTGAACTTGCGTTTTCTTGAGGACAAGCAAAAGTTTAAGTTGGGGGTGTTGATGAGTCCACGATTTGGACTCTTTTAGGGCTTTATTTCAATGGATTTAGTGTCCTCAAATGCATATTTTTTCTCAATAACTATTGTAACTACTTGAATTTCAGGTATTTGAACTTAGGGACAAAGTATAGACACTATGGAGCAAAAAGGAACAAGGCAGCCGAAAGAGCGAAGAAAAGAAGGCATGAGGATCGCCTACACCATTGGACGAGTCGCCGAATGGCCTTAGTCTCGCCCAATGTTTCAGTGTGTTGAGCCCTGAAGGAAAAGATCAAGTTGGCGATGAAAGGGAGCAGTCGGCGCGTCATCGAACAGTTCCGCAAAGCAACACCATATAAGATGCTGAAGGCAAAAACTAAAAGGCGATGAACTAGACCAAAGGGTGAATCGTCGAGTGCATCGATGATCCCGACTAACTGCGCCGAGTGGTTCTTCGCAGCACAAATTTTCAAAAACTATAAATACCCATTTAAATCTGTAGCTTAGTATCAAGTTGTATCGACTTATAATTATTTTTCTAAACATTTTTCAGTTCTTAGAGTTTTTGGAGACATTGTTCTTGAGCTTTGAAGATTTGAAGGTTTACATTTCTAAGAAATTGGACGTGGGTCTTGATGAATCTTCATCTTTGACGTGTTTAAAGACATTTTCTATCGTACCCATTTGATGGAAACACTTTTTGGTATCGATTTCTATCTCTTTATCATGTATAGCTAAAACCTCAATTCTTGGGGTGTGATTATGTGAATATGGGTTAAATTTACTCTTGAGTTTTGCACATTATTAGTCTATTTGCTATTTAAATGTGATTTCTTTTAGTAGTTGTGTTTGAACTTAATGGGATTGTAGTTGAAAATGCGATTTTATCTCAGTGTTTTTGGCTTGGTCGAGAGAGATGTTTTAAAACCAAAACTACTAAATCGATAGCCTGTGGTTATTGGGTTTTTGTGGGTTCAACTCGAGAGAGTGAATCCTAGACCTTCTCCCACATATTCAGCTCGAGAGAGTGAATGGGCTAAGGTGAAGGCTATGATTAATTGCTACAACTCGGTGTTTGAGAGAAATCAAGTTGATTCGGGGTAAGTTGTTTGAGATAAAATTTATCCCCACTAAAGTCTAGCTTAGTTACAAATGTTCAACAGTTTACTATCAATAGCATTTACACAATTGTTTAGTTTATCCCATATTCCTATCACCTCCCAAGAATCTCGTCTCCTTATCTCGCATCTTTATATTCTGGCTATTTTTGTTTATTAGTTGAATACAAAACCCCCCATTGATAATTGAGATTCGTGTCACTTCTTGATTTAGTATGCTTTTACTCGTAAATATTTATAGCTATGATTGACTAGAACATAATTTTACTTTTCCATTTAATTCTGAATTACTAACCGCTACCTTGGGACTCGACCCCAACCCATTCGGTTGGGTTATATTACTACACGCGATCGTTGACACTCAAACTGGAAGTAGTGTCTTGATACGTGAAGTCAATGTCTAATCTGAGATAAAGGTAAGGGTTAGTAAATTATACACACGTAGCCGGACCAAGATGCGGGGTGAAATTCCCCATTTGGAGGACCAATCACTTAGGGATACCTATCTTACCAACTTTTCATGTAAAACACTAGGAAAGGATTACTATTATTAGGATTACCGCGTTAAGAGCTTATGGGGAACACATACACCCTAGTTTCTCTCTCACATTGATAACAACAAAGTTTAAATCTTGCTCACTTGTACCTTAAACAACAATCAATTATTTGTTTCCAAACCCTGCCCCCCTCCCCTTTAATTACTTGTCTCGGAAATAGTTTGACTAAACGAATATAATTGTGAGTTAAGTTTAATTCTAAACCATATTCCTCGTGGGATTGACCCCAACCTACAATTTGGGTTCTTTATTTGACGACGACCGCTTATACTTCTTTAGGGAAGTGTAATTTAAGCGTCTCAAATTTTGGTGCCGCTGCCCAGGAATAAGGCTTTTAGATTAAGTTTAACTACATTATTGAACTTTAGTCAATTATTTCCTAATTTTACAGTTTCTATGGTTTTTGTTTTCTTCAGGTTTCTACTCTAGTGTATGCCAAGTACAAGGAGTCGAGATAAACCATTGACCCCATACGATCCAGAATTGATCAAAACTTTGAGAAAGATGAATAATCAAGGGGTTTAAAATAATCCAGTCATAAAGGAGAATGATGAAGGTGTTGGTAATGAGAACGTTCAGGTTCCTGGTGGTAATCTACCCAGAGATGCATTGAGGGTGCAGAATCCACCAAAACCAAGATTGTGTGATAATTACAAGGTTGACTTCAATCTCGTTGAATCTGAATGACCTATTGTTCTCCCTTCTCTACCCCCAGGGCATACATTTATGGTAACCAGCAGTCTGATGCAGATGCTTACAATAAAGGGGGGTTTTCTGGACTAGCTTCGAGAGATCTGCATGGTCACATGGCTAAATTGAGAAGTGTCTGCAAGAGTTGTGTGGGATGACCAGAGTTGGATATGAATGTCATAGGGTTGAGAGTTTTCCCTATATCATTGACAGGTGATGCTGCGGTGTGGTTTTCTGAGCTTCCGTACAACTTGATTCATACATGGGACCAATTGAACAAGGTGTTCATGGCAAAGTATTTCCCATTGTCCAAGAAACTGAATCACAAGGACAAGCTGAATAACTTTGTAGCACTACCTGGAGAGTCTGCGAGCAGTTCATGGGATAGGTTCACTACATTCATAAGAAGTGTTCTGAATCACTTCATAGATGATGAGTCATTGAAGGAGTACTTCTACAAAGGTCAGGATGACAATGGTAAGGTTGTGCTTGATACTATCGTCGGAGGTTCATATGGTGAGTGCGCTTTTGAGGAGATCACTGAGAAATTGGAGAACATTTCCCAAAATAATAAAGCATGGAGCACTAGGAAGTCAGACACTGGAAGAAGCACTTTTGCAGTTCAAGATGCACCTAGTCAATATGTCGATGACATTCGTGAGGAGATGGCTCAGATGAGGATAGAACTTGGGTTGGTGTTGAAGCATGTGAGTAGAGGTGCAGTAAAGGTGAATGTGGTAAACTACTTGACTAGAACTCCACCACCACCAGTTGAAGAATGCTACTATGAGCAGGAAATGATCAGATGGGTGGTTTCCGCGCCAACGCCCAAGGTTCCAATTCGGATAATTGGCACCAAGGTCAAGGAAACCAAGGTCGGAACTATGGTAACTACAATTGAGAGGGTAACTATGTCCGAGATGGGAACTACAATCGCGATAACAACTACAACCGGAACAACTATGGCAACATAAATGAGAGAATTGGGCCTTATGTTCCACCTGCAAATCGAGAATATGGCAATAGGGAAGCTGGGGTAGTATGTCACGCATTGAGGATATGATGCAGAAGATGATGAAGAGGTTTGATGCTACTGATCAGAATGTGAAAGAGATGCGCCCTGAGTTATCCGGGATTGGTCAGAAAGTTGATGCACATGCAGTGTCGATAAAGCAACTTGAGCAGCAGTTAAGTCAATTGTCTGCTACTATGAATATATGTCAACCGGGCACACTTCCCAGCAACACCATCCAGAATTCAAAATATGATGGGCTTTGTATGGCGATCACGACTCGCAGAGGAAAATAGACTATGGATCCCCCCTATGCCATCTGATGTTGAAAAAGTGGTAGAAACAAATGTGGATGAGATTGTGGTTGCTGGAGAGACGAAAGAAAAAGTAGAAAAGGAAGCTGAGTTAACTCAGAAAATTGTCCCTATGCTTAGGCCTCCACCTCCTTTCCCACAGAGGTTAGTGTAAAAGACTAAATAAGGGAAATACCGCAGGTTTATATCCATGTTGAAAGAGCTTTCCATCAATGTCCCGTTGATAGAAGCTTTGGAGAAAATGCCTGGGTATGCAAAGTTCATGAAGGACTTGGTGACCAAAACGAGGGTTGTCAGTTTTGAGAATAATGAGAGGTTGCAGCATTGTAGTGCCATTTCTATGAGGTCACTGCTATAAAAGAAAGAGGATCCTGGAGCATTCACTATTCCTTGTACCATCGGTAAGATGCACTTTGCGAAAGCTTTGCGTGATTTGGGTGCTAACATCAATTTGATGCCATTGTCGATTTATAAGAAGTTGGGTTTAGGAGTTCCAAAACCAACTGTGATACATTTACTTATGGATGATAGAACTGTGAAAAAGCCCATTGGAGTGCTTCAAGATATCCTTGTGAAAATGGGGTCATACATTTTTCCAGCATACTTTGTGATACTTGATTGCGAGGTTGACTTTGAGGTCCCCATCATATTATGCAGACCATTCCTTGCTACTGGGCGGGGCTTACTCGACATGGAGAAATGGGAGATGAAGTTCCGACTGAACAAGGAGAGGGTAACCTTTAACATCTGTAAGTCTATGAAGCAGGAAAATGATCTTAAATTAGTATCTGCGGTGAGTCACATTTTCGACAAGGGTGATGAAGTGTCTAGTAAGAAGAAGCTAGGGACAGGCATGTGCACGGAGAAAAAGCACCATGATCAAAAGACAGAAAAGCGCAAACTAGCTCCTGGTGATCTGGTGTTGTTATTTAAATCAAGGTTGTGCTGGTTTCTGGAAGATTCAAGTCCCAGTGGACCGGACCATTCAGAGTGACCCAAATGTCCCAACATGGAGTGGTTGAGCTCGATAAAAGAGGTGGGACAAGGTTCAATGCCGACCACCAGAGGATAAAAAGCTACATTGGAAAGTCTGAGAGTGTTAATGCAGTGACAGAGGCATGGCACCTTGATGAAGTCTGAGTAATCAAGGGATATTCATCGTGCCACGACGTTAAATCAAGAGCTGCTTGGGAGGCAACCCAAGATGTACAATCTAGCCAAATATAGGTTTTTCTTTTCGAGATAGGAGTTTTCTTCTTTTATTTTAATGTTGGTAACTTTTTGGATAGGTGTTTTATTTTTGTATTAGTGTTGGCTAGATATAGAATAGGGTCCGTGTCTAAAAAGTGTCCAAAAAATAAATAAAAAGAAAGTCCTAACGATTGCTATGTGTTCAGGGACGAAAGGCAACATCTGTAGAAAAATAGTTGTGCAGTGGTCTACGGACCCCATCGATGGTCCGTTGGTCCATCCACGGACTGTGAATGGAGACCCCAGGTAAGTGTTCTGAATTTTGTTAAGTGATCAAATTTTAGACCATATTTTTTCACTTCGATTTTGTGGGTAACCTCATATGAGTGGAATCTGAAACGTTGCCCATTATTTCTCTTTTCCTTAAGTGTCGTGTGTCTGCAATTGAGGTTGGTTGTCCGAACTTGTTTTTAAATTGCAAAATTTGGGTCGAGCATGTGTTTGAGTTGTTCGTAGATCTATTATTTACTTTGATTTTGTGTTAAATTTCTCGTTAATATCTATTCAGAAATCAAACATGCCTGATATCTTGTTTAGCCTAAATTAGTTTGAGTTTGGCATTTAAATTGTGTGAATTGCGGGTTTGCATGTTGGGTTTTGTATGTGTGAAGTCTAAGTAACCCAAGTTCCACCACAACTTAAATTCTCCCAATGATGGATTGGGTGACATCATTCTTCAGGGCAAAATCGTCGTTTGGTCGAATCTAGGTCAAATAAGGGAAGTCTGAGTACCCCAGGGTAGGTAATCATTTTGTGGGTAGGCTTGAATTGCATAGAATTGTCCTTAAAATTTGTTTTCATAGGCTATGCATAGAGAATTGGAATTTGGGTTTGGAATCTGGCATGATAGGTAATTTGGCGAGCTGGGTCAGGCTCGCCAAGTGACTCGGCGACTCGCCAATTGACCCCCCTTATCGCCTTTTTGACCTGATCTGTTAGTATTTTGCACTGTACCTTTCGGTGATATGTGCGTGCTCACCGAGTATACTCGGTGACTCACCGAATATACTTGGTGACTCACCGAATATACTCGGTGACTCACCGAATGAGTTCTTTCTCGCCTTTCTGACTTCCTTTTTGGTTGTTTGTTTCTGTGGCATCCGGTGAAGCTACCTCTAGTCACTAAGTGAGCACCTGTTGAATGGTCTATGATATCACCCTTTTATGCTGAATTTATGATGTTTTCTTCTGGAACTTTCGGCGAACCCTTTACTGCTCACTAAATGTCTTTGGCGAGTTTTCTTGCACTCTTTTTGAAAAGGACATTTTTCTAACCCTTTTGCAACCACATGTGTTCGTTTGTGTTTATCTACAAATATGTCTAAACCAAAGCTTCAGGTGAGAGGTTCAACACCCTGGAAAAAGGCAAAAGGGGTCATAATTGCAGTGGAGGTCACACATTCCCTGGCCACTCGTCCTAACCCTCCTCAGCGGAGTGTGAAGGGCAAAGGGACAAAATAGGTAGTGGAAAGTTCTAGTTCAAGTTCGGACTCATCAAACAACATGGGCATCGACTCCACTCATCTTACATCCCCTGAGTCTAAAAAGGAGGAAGTTATGGGGTCCAGGACTCCAATGCATACACCAGGACTTGAAGGAGGGTTGCTGAAGTGAAAGCGTGCCGAACTACGTTCTAAAGCAGTTCATGACCCATTGGCCAGACTTCTAACACCACCAGCACCTCCAGCACTTGCAGCAATATAGGCACCTCAAGTGCCCCCTACCCCAGTACATCATTCTCTTTATATGAACCGACCGAAGGTTGCTGGTTTGCGGACCATTTTTGAGGAGAAGCAGTTGTCTACAGATTGTGTGGTAGACAGGTATCCAAATATGTGGGAGACGTTACGCTTCAACAAATTTCAACAATTCACTCATCCCTGAAATCCTTATGTTCCTTCCTGGGTTTGGGAATTCTATGAGAGTTATGCAAGGTTGTTCCCGAAGGGGAAGAAAAAGGCTGGCTTGATGGCACTAATGGACTATGCAGAGGTGTAAGGTAAGAAAGTAAAGTGCAGTGAGATCAACATCAATGATTTGTTGGACTGCACAACGCGCACCATCCATTCCTTGGCCGACATGGTCAAGACTTAAACTCTGGAAGACTTGAAGGGATGGTTGGCCCCATTGCTGAGTGATGTTAATCCTCCATGGCTAGAGGAAGGATCGGTGATTGAGAAGAAGGACTTGCATTTGACTGCTCATTAATGTTTTGGGTTCACTTCCGCACGCTAATGCCTTCTCAAAATGAATCAATTATCCGACATTTGGAGGATTGAGGCTGAATACACGAAGGATGAATGGAGAGGAGAAAGAAGACTCCGGTGGACACCCCTTCGGTAGTTTATGTTGAGGCCATGGAGGCCGATTCCACTCAGTCTATGCTGGTGGTTGAGCCGACAGGTATACCCAGCTCTTCTACCTCTACTTCACCTTCCCCTGCTATTGCTTCCTATCCCCACTTGACACAGACTATGATCTACAAGATGTGCAACCTTACCTATTCGACTGATGTGAGGGCTGCGAGGGTTGAAACCATTATGCTTTCTATAATCGATCACGCGATAGTGGTGATATTGGCTCCCATTCGGCAGGAGCTGAGAGAATAGTGAGAGATGAACATGGCCCACGAGGAAACTTTGGATGCTCTTACTGTTCGGGTGGAGGTGTGCGAGACGTCGAACCGTAGCTCTACGGATGTGACATCCTTGAAGTGTGTTATTATCAGTCTTTGACGTGATGTGGATGAGCTTAAGTCCACTGATATCTCAATGTTGTGGGGTGATGTAGATGTTCTCGAGTACCCCAATGCTAATATGCCAGTTGTTTCTGAGATCCCTCCAACTACTGCGACTGGAGATGCTTTTAAAGCTGATGAGGATGATGATTCTGACACACTTGAGATGGATAAGGAGAATCTAAGAGCTCGTGATGAGGCGTTGTTCGATGATCTGGAGGATCTGGAGGACCTGGAGGGTGATTTAGTACGGGTGTCTACGGCGGCGTCACTGCGTGAGACATCCATGGTCGGCTTGAGCGTGTCTCAGCCCATAAAAGAGGTAGTTGCACAGACTTCTACAACTGGAGTCGAGCAAGCCATTGATCCTTAGATTGAGGCCACCCCAGATGTGCACAGTTCACCCAAGCTTAGCTTGACAATGGGATTTTTACTTTACCTCCATTTTCTTTACTTTTGATACATTCAGTGTTTTGTGCACATTAAGGACATTGTGTAGTTTAATTTGGGGGTGTTATTGTTATACCTAGCCTCCTTTTGGTTATTTGGTTGTATTATGTTTTTATTTTATCTTTTGGATACTTTGTGTTTTGTTGTTTTTGTTCAAACTTCTCCTCGTTGATGGAATGTGAATGTTAACTTTGAAGCATATATCTCTCTTGATTGTTTGATTGTGGGTGATTGTTATTCTCTTGTATGTTTGAGTATCGGTTGTGATCAATATCAATAACTTGAATAGTGCTCTTGACGAACGATATGTTTGTGCAAGTCAAATGAGACAATTTGAGTTGCATAAGTAATGTGTGAACTCGTAGTATCTCATTGTGACTAGTCATTTGTTGAATTGAGTCTTGTAATGATCGTTGCACGTGAGCTTATCTTGTAGAGTCATGATCGATGATTGTGTTGAATACCTTGTGTGGTAAGGTTTACTTGAAATATTTGCATGGTGATACCTAGAACTTGCCTCGTTGGTCTAATTGACTAATGTTGGTGAATGAAGGAAATTATCTTAGGCATAAATTTTGAGAGTGAATCTAATTATTATACCTTTGTGACCACCTTGTGAGTGTGTGAACCTAGCTTGGCACCATTTAACCCTAACCTTTTCTTTGGATGAAACATGAACACAAATGACCTTGTCCTCCCCACCTAAAACCTTCATGAATCATTGGCTTGTTTCAATAGCCAACTTAGGCCAAAAGCCTAAGTTGGGGGTATGGTAAGAATGAGGAAAGAAATCAAGCAAGAAGTTCATGAAATTCATCCTTGGGAGCTTGTGTTGAGGAAAAAGATGGAACCTCTCCACATATATATAAAAATGGTAAAAGGAGAAAAGGAAGTGATAAAATTGTTGTGGAAATAAAAAGGGTATCCGATGAGCTATACCAAAATTTTGTGTGCTTTGAATATGCCAAGGATGAGTTGTGAGGATAAAAATAATGAAAGAAAAGGAGAAGAAGTGAACTGTGAGCCATGCTCTATGAAGGTAAAAGTTACTAAGACAAAATGATCATACATGTACTCTTAGCCTAATTACTAGCCTTGAAAGACCTTTTGGATCTTGCATGAGCCGAGTGATTTGTTGATTGGAAAATACGGGCAAGCCTATGGGTAAAATTATGCATGTTTTTCTCTTTGAGAGTGTGAGAGTTGATTTCGATTCCTTAAATTGTATTCCTTGATTGGATTTGTGAATAGCGTGGAATCATTCTAGATGTGAGGGCATTTGAATACTCTTGTTGATCATGAATTTTTATTTGAAGTGAGCATTGTGAGCTTGAACTCTATTTGATTATAGCTAGTCATAGTTTGAAACTTGTAGTGCACAATTGAACATTGCATGTGTAGATTAAACCTTGTGTGCATTAATGTAGAGCTTCGAGGAGCACTATTTGTAGACATCCCTGTTGACCTGATTGATATTGTGTTTTACTTGAGGACAAGCAAAAGTTTGAGTTGGGGGTGTTGATGAGTCAGAAATTTTGACTCATTTAGGGATTATTATTCAATGTTTTAGTATCCTCAATACCTATTTTGTGCTCATAACTGATGTTAATGTGTTAATATGCAACAATAAAGGCTTAAGGGTAAGGCGAGGACATTACGATGCGAAAAAGAGTGAAAAAAGTTGGAAAATCTGAAGAAAAGAGAGGTTGGAGCTCACAAAAGCCACTCGGCGACTCGGCGAGTGAGCCTCCAGCTCACCTAAAGTTCCAGCGAAGTGTCTCATGTTCTAAACCAACTTGGCGAGGAAAAGGATGACTCGACGACTCATTGAATGGATCGGCGATCGCAATCCAGCTCACCTAAACTTCCAGAACAATTTGGTGCAGGATTCAGGCCAAAAGGTGAGAAGAAGAGCACAACTCGGCGGTTCGCCGAGTTGATCGGCGAGCTCGACTTACCTCACCAACTGGACTCCTTGTTGAGTTTTTGGGAACATATAAATTCATTTTTTAAAAGAACAAAGACAGTTTCCACACTGTGTATTCCTTAATCTTGGAGAGGTTTTACATTTTAGACATTGTTAAACATTCTTGGAGAAGTTTGGGGGTCTAGAATTGGAGATTGTAAGATTTTAGATTTGATTTCAGCATTGGGTATTGCAAATCGTTAGCAATTCAGATGACGAATCTTGTTGGTAATGATTTCTTACTTTCCACAATGATTGGCTAAAACCCTTTACACCAAGGGTGCGATCATGTAGTTGAATGAATTAATTAGTTAATAGTTGTTATTAATTGTTGATTTTAATGTTGTTTTGAAGTGGGTTCAATTTTTTGTTTGTGTTGTAATTGATGAACTGAAGTTGCAAATTCAGTTCTAGCTTAGCTCTCTATGCTTTCTTGAGAAAGAGGTATTAAAGTAGAATGATTGATTAATAGTTATATTGAGTGTGTCTTTAAAATCTAGTTTAAGAAAGTGGGTTTGATTGCGTTTTTACAAACCCAGCTTGAGAAAGTGGGTTAATTAAAGAATTGGGTTGTTTGGTAATGTTAAGCTTGTTGAGGTTCGAGAGAACTCACTTGGAACATAATAGTTGATCGAGAGATGACTATTGTATTCAAAACCTATCCTACCTATTGAGATTCAACAACTTTAAGCAATAAGTAATTACCTATTATGCGAAAATAGAATTCGATTAATCACATTCCTAAGTTCCGATCCCTAGTTGTTTACTTCCTATGTTAGTTGTTCTTTGTCACAAATTGGTTACTTATTCCTCCCATTTGATATTAATTATTGAAACTTTGTGATTTAATTTTATGTTGTGAAACCTTTACTTCTACAAACGATTAGAACACATTTTGATTTCCTAATAATCTTTACTGTATCACTCTCGGTGGGATCGACCCCAACTCTTAGTTGGGTTTATACTTGTTAGCGACCGCCCACACTTAGAATTGGATGAAGTGTAGTTGAGCGTTATCAGATTGTACTTTACTACTTGCTGAAGAAATACTGTATTAACTGGGTAGTCTGGCTCAAAGAATACATTCGGGAAAGTGTTGAGGAGTCAAACGCCTCTGCCAGTTTACCTTATGGGTTGCTCATCTCACGAATTCTGGTGGATCGACTAGTGGAGCCCTCCATGTTCAAACCTATTGAGATCAATGCTACTTATTATTCTCGCACTTTTTCTAGTATGGGGTATGTGCAGGTTGGAAGAAAATGGGTGAAAAGTACTCCGTCAAAGCTAGGGATGATACTGCCAAGCCAACTAAAATCTCTGCAGAGTCAGATGCTCTCCTACTTCAGGACTCCGATGAACTCAAAATTCGCATCCTTGCTGTGGAACGCGTGCGGGAGACACTTTAAGATGTTGTTGAGAAAGTTTTTCGCCTTCAGAACGATACCAGTACAGATGTGGGTAAGCTACGAATTGCAATGACAAGGATGAAGCAGGAAGGAATCTCAACGATCAACAAGTTGATCAAGTAGGTCGACTCTCTGAATAGTGTAGTCAGATCTTCCAACAATGATCTTGCTATCTCTGTCCAGAATTCCTACTCCAACCTTTCCAAAAATGTGGAATGCTCCTGCAATTCCTTTTGTGGAAAGGTTATTAACACCCTCAAGTACTTCTTAGGTGAACACTAGACTTCTGCTCCTTTTTTTACAACTCATGAACAATCTTTCTATAGGGGTCTGTCCCTCTCTCTGTCTCTTTTGGATTGTATATTGAAGGCTCTCTGTCTTTCTATTCTGGTTTTCTCTATTTGCTACTGCTTGTTATATTATTGTGTGCTCTCTCTTGCTATTTCTTTTTTTATTATGCCAAATGGAAAGAATAGTCTCAAGTCTCTTTGATAGGAAGCAATCAAGTCAGGGGGAGCTACACATATAAAAATATATCAGGGAAGTCTCACTATCTCTTTAAGCTTATGCAAATTATGAATTAGTTGTCATTATAAAAAAGGGGGAGATTATTAGGCCCACAAAATTGAGTAATTTTAATAATGAAACACCTATTCGACTTGTGATTTATTGCAGACAAAGAATTCAAAAAGAGACGAGTCAACCATACAACACCTAAAGAAGGAAAGATACAATCTATTCTTCAATCAGAGAATCACCGACGAAAGGAGATCATCAATCAAGGGATACAAAATATATTCAAGATGGCCAAAATCCTATCGCCTGACTAGGATAACAATATGTTCATCAATCAAGGAATAAAAATATTCAAGACAAATCAAATATGAAGATTAACGAGATCAGCCAAGATTCAAGACCACAAGGAGATAGTCAAACAAAGGAAGAAAATCGAATTGCTCATGCACATATCTGATATGAACATGACTTAGAAAATCAATCAAAATCAAGTACTCAATCAAAGATCCTTTATTGAAACACCCTTGGGTTTCCCTAAAAGAGCAGTCCTCCAAAACTATAGAAACCTCTCTTAGTCGTAGTTGTGAAGCACGCACTTCACTTGAACTTGACCTATTGTCTTCTGTATTCTTTCATAAAAGTTTTGTATTCTTGTGAGTATACAATTGAAAAAGAAAAGAGAAAGAAAGATCTGCGTGTAGGTTATACATGTAGGGGTTTTGTCAAAACAGAAAATCGGATTTGCACATCAGACAGGGCTCTTAGTCGAAATACTTCGTAACACTCAAGTTCTCAACAAGCTCTTAAGGAAATACTTGAAACCCAAGAGGACCGGGAGTAGGCACAACATCGGTGTTCCGAAGCAGTATAAAAACTCTCTGAGTCTTTTACTTACTGGATTTATTTCTTACTTATTTGCTATACTAATTTGCAAGTGAGACGACTGTTCCATATAGGAAGTCGTCTAAAGTCGACTAATGATTTATAGTCACATAAATATCTATTACTTGTGTTAAATCACAAGTTTCGAAAGTTTTCTTTTCTTTCTTAAACTTTGTGTCAAGTCAAACTAACTCATATAAAATTGGACGGAAAGAGTAGTATATCAAATGGGGAGATGTCAAATTATATATACATAGACAAAAGAAAGAAATAGTAGTATATATATATTAAAATATGGAGACTTTGAATTATGTATACATAGAAGAAAAAAAGGTAGAGTATAATAATTAAAATGTGGTTCATTCTGAATTGTTGATTCTCAATCCTGAATTCACCTTTCTGAATTCGGTGATTCACCATTGACTTTCTACATTATGAAACTGTAACTGTAGAAAAAGATTTTGACTTGTATATACCACATGGTGGCGAATCATCACGCCAACCATGTAAGAGTAAAGAGCTAGATTGTTATTACAAGATGAATATATTCCCGCAATTATACGTAAAACTGGACGAGCTCATCCAATGACTCGGGCTGTGGATCAGCATTTTCGAGCATCCAAAGCAAATGTTGGAAGAGAACAACTTCACATGTGATGGCAATGGAATCATCTGAATCTCCTGACTTTTGGACAAGTTCTTTGAACAGTGGATGGCAGACAACGTCCGATCTGACTAGGTATTGACGACGTGACTTACCAACGTAGACTGGATGAAGGTCCTTGTTAGAACAATACGAATCGTGGTCGGAGCATGAATAGGTATGGCCTAGTTTGAAAGATTGCATTTTTTTTAATACTGATTTGAACTTTTTGAGTCCTTTTGCCATGCCTAGAATTAATTTTGTGGAGTTTTATGAAGAGAAAGAAATAAGAATAGGTGTTTGAGAGAGAGATAGGAAGGTTCGTATATATAAAGGGAAGAGTGAAATGTGGAATATATGAACAAATTAATTAAATAAAATAAACACTCGGCGGGCCATGTGAACAAACTGCTGCTTTGGATCTGTTTGACGATTTCTTTCTTTTATTTAGGTGTATCCGATTATAAAAAAAAATGTTATTGATTTGTTGTAAAAAAAAACATTATTCGGTTATTGGTTTGGTTTTTGATTTTTTTTCATATTGGATTATTGAATAAATCAATAATTTATTAAGTATGTAGTAATGTACTACTTTATAGCTAAATAAATATTAAATAATAATTCAATACATTATTGGTTACTATTTTTGCGCATTAGACTTTAACTCACATTATTATCTTTATTCATTCATTTTAGTTGCACTTGTATAGTTTTTTTTTATGTTAGTTATTAGTATTTCTATTTTATCAGTATTAGGTAAAATTACATTATTATTTTGTCGTGCTAAATTGTTATAAAAGTCATGTATTTATTTTAAGAGCAATTTCTTATTGGTTAAATTAAAAATTAAATCATTAACTACGAAAAATTGATTAAAAATATCTTATTGATTTAACATATTTAAAAATAAAAAATCAATAAACCAAATTAATAATACATAAAATAAATCGAACCAATCAATGCACATCCCCATTTTTATTTACTTTCGCAATTCTCTTATTATTTGCTGCCAATTCAATCACTTCACAATTGGTGTCCAAGTTGTAAGATAATGATTGCAATCATTCACAGATTTTTACAGCTGTTTCAACCGTCTTTACTGTCTTTACTTTACTCCCTGTATTTCAATTTATTTGTTCTGATTTGACTTGATAAAACACTTTTAATTCTAGTGATTTAAATTTAAAATATATTAAGTAAATTAAAATATTTTATAATTTTATAATTTTAAATATGTCATGTGAAAAATTTAAATTAGAGTTGACAAAGATTTTTATTCTTGGTCTCTGTTTGCTATTAAAATTGCTTTTAAATCAGAGTTAGATTTTGATTTCTTTGATAGGTAGAATAAAGTATTTCTCTTCACCGAGTAAGGTGGAGTACTTGCTTGTCTCAATTTATTGAATCCTTAACCCAATTGTGTTAATGTCTATTTGTTTTTAAAATTGCTTGGTTGATGTTTGAAAGCTTAGTCCTCCAATTCTAGTGTTCATGCTAATAATAAGGATAAGAACCTTGAAAATTGAAATGTTTGGGATGGTATCTTTGAAGTGAATTGACTTATTAAACAATCTTTGAAAATGGGATGAATCGATTAAGAATAAATTGAAAATTTTAAAATTTAAATGGAAAAACTTATTATATGAGCTTTTGGAAATTATATTTACACTTCGAAGTTAGAGGGAAGAGAATTATTCAAAACTTATAAAGGTGCTATCTCATTAACCACATCAATGCAAAACTTTTTTATTTCATTCTTCAACAAGGTCACACCACATTAGTGTTGCACTACTTTTTTTTCTTTTGATTTGTTTTTTACGAGGGGGCAATGAAAATTGAACTTACTTGTACTAGTGTATAAGATAACAATACTAATACACTATATATATTTTTGATGGGTATTATGCTACTTCTTGTTTATTGATTCATCTGTGTCTAACCATATTAGAAAATGTTTCATTTTATGAAGTAGCTGCATTTATGCATATTAGAAAATGTATCATTTTAAATCATACCTTAAATTTTAGTGCTGTGGGACACATGTCAACTACTTTTTATTTTTTTATTAACAAAGATTAAGAACTTTTTGGTTACATGCAATGTTTGAGAATTTTCATTCTGTATTTGATAAGAAAAATTGTTGCTGAAAGCGACAGACATGCATGTGCAGCCCACAGAAGTTGAGCCAAATTGTTCATCTACATTTGTTTTTTTGTTTTTTTTCTGAATTAAGTTCTTATAATATTGAGGATGGTTGAGGAATTGTTTAAAAATTAATTCTTCTTCAAAGAACTAGACTTTGTTGCTCTTGTAGTGGCTTGGTTAGTTATAATAACGACAAAAAGAGGAAGTATAAAATTAATTTGTCAACAAATGATGTGTTTGTTAATTATGTTGAATATTTTGTTAATTATGTTGAATATTTTCTCGTATATTGAGGAAATTTTTAATATCTATTGGTTTTAAGGAAACCTATTGTTTTAATAGATTTAAGAAATTTACTTACGGGATTCAAAAAATAAAAATGTAGTTCTTACGATTTGAATATGGAATCTAAACGTAAATTTTGAACTCCCTAAATCACTGAGTCAACCTCTTGCTATGTGTTTAGTGGGTTCACAATTCATACATATACTTTTTTAAAATATCTTATATATACAATGTAATTTTTTGCCAAGGGGATTTGAGTGAACATCCACCCTACTCCCTAAGTTTGTCCCTGATTGTAATTGGGGATTCATAAATGTAACGACTTGTTTCGTCGTAATTCAAAAGCATCTCGTGTGGGATCTCAATTTTTTAAAAATACGCTACCAAATTGAAGTGGGGTGACACGATAAAAAAATTGAACTTAAATTTGATTCGGGCTGACATCACCCTATTGAGCCAAAAGTTTGTGTTAAGATTTCTTCAGCAGTTTCTTGGCGTCAAGCGAACCTAGGCTTAATTGAATAGTTAGACATATTCTTGAATGCATAATATATATATATATATATATATATATATATATATATATATATA